>BPLR01007850.1:0-51381 GCA_021605095.1 Caerostris extrusa
GTTATTAGAATATGGAAGAAGAAAAACAACGTTTTCATTACAGAAATTCAGTGATTGTGGTGGGAAAAAGAGCAATGACTACCCCTCTCAACTTCCTACTCCAATTTTAGGAACAATTTTGTCCGAATATGTCAGATTATGACTAACACAGCAAAAAATTGTTATGTGGCGGCTTTGTAAAGATTGCGTATTGTTATTAAAATCCAGACGGCAAAATAAAAGACGATAATCCATTTTCATATTTTCAACATCTTTATTCCATTTCTAACGCCAACTACGTTCTGTTTTCATTCTAGCGGGAAAATTCCTTGTTAACAGTGAACGTCGAAGTTATTCAATTTTTACTCCATTTTCCATCAATAGGTGTCGCTACAGTTATATTTTACGATAAACCACATTAGTGCAAAAAGTGTTACTCTATACTCATTCCAAGTGCAAATTGTAAAAATTCAATTGCCTGTGAATACTGCAGTGCCCAACATTCTATGGAATCGTGCCTCAGTCCAAGTTCCCAAATGTGTTAATTGCAGGGTCACATAAAGCTTTTTGACTTCAACTGTCCTAAATATAAAACTGAAGAAAATTTTCTAAAATTTAAAACCTCAATAGACTTTCTTTTATTGAAGTTCGCGTTTCGTATTGAATTTTGAATTTCAGAGTAGTTCCTTTTATAAAAGTTTAATTTTCCCCTTTGTCAACTTCTTTATCTCTAGTATTTTAATAGCATTGGATAAAATTGAGATAAAGCAGCAACAGCGACCATACATCTCAAAGCACATAGTTTAGTCAAATTTTTTTTTTCTTTTTTCTGTATCTCTTTCTCTCTCGTTTTTTTTTTAATTCTTTATCAAGCGGCAATTTGATACTTCGAGCAAAGGCACATCAAGTAAAAGTATTTTATTTCTCTTTAAATAATCCGTAGTTACGATTCTTATGAAAACCAAAGTCAAATCAAGGTAAAAAGTATGGCGTGTTATGATTGAGACACATTGTTTTAATCGTTTGTTTCTGTTATTACTAATTTATTTTGTTATTAGTATTTATTAAGTGATGGATAAACATCACAGAGAAATAATTCAAAAATATAAAGATATTTTATTAAGGATTCCGTTGGACGAAATCTTGTCGTTGGCTCAAGATTTTAAAATTTTTACTAACGCGATGGTGGAAGATATCAGACAGGACATAACAATTTTTTATGATGAATTGCATACTAGGGGACCATTTGCTTTTGAGTTATTTCTTCATATTCTTAAAATAGCTCATTGCGGTAACTTAGCTGCCATTCTTGAAAAAGAATCAATTCTAAAAAAGTTTTCACCGTTTTATTATGAGGTGAATTCCGTAAATAAGGGCCTCTGTCTGATCATTATAAATGAAATCTTTGATGATGAAAGAAAAAATAGACCGGGTTCCAGAGTAGATGCTTCTAATTTAAAGTACCTATTCGAGAGACTTCATTTTAATGTTGAAACTAAATGGAATAAAGAAACCGAACAAATTGAATTAATTTTAAAGGAGTTTGCGGTTAACCCGAAATTAAAGAATGTTGATTCTTGCATTGTTTATATATTGACTCATGGAGGCCGGTTTAATAATCGTGATTATATTGTAGGCACTGATGAAGATAAACTGTTTTTAGATGAAATATATACCATATTTAATAATCAAAATTGCCCATTATTGATTGGCAAACCAAAAATGTTCTTCTTCCAAGCATGTAGAGGACACAATGAAGATTCTGGAGTTAAAATTGATAATTCTATACCAAAAAAGAAGAACCGAATCTGCATCTCTAAGTTCAACAGATGCTGCTGTATTTCGAAATGAGGAAGTTTCTGAAAATATTTGGTATCCTACTATGTCTGATATGGTTATTGTACATTCTACTCTTCCTTCCTATAAATCACGTAAAAATCATAATACTGGCAGTTGGCTGTGTGAAGATTTGGTAAATGTCATATCTAATCATTATCAGGATTATGATTTGTTAACGATGCTTACTTTTGTTTGTAGTCGAATGCAAGACAGAGTATCTGTGGACAAAACAAAGCAAACAATACATGTTGAGACTTTTGGTTTAAAGGGGCTAATACATTTCAATAGAAAGGCTTGAAAATTAAAAGAGATTTAGATATTACAATTGTACTTAATTGCTGGAACCATAGATGAATCAATTATGAGATAAATTTTAATTGACTTTCTTTGAAAAATTTATGTATAAAATATTATTATGTAATAATAATATTCATTCTGTTAATTGATCCCAATTTCATTAGTAATTTTTTATTACTGGAAAAGTAAATAAAATTGCTTTAATTACACTCGAAATTGCACAATAAACATGTTCAAAATTGCTAATGAAATTGGTATAGATTCTATAGGATTTAATTATATTATTTTAAGTGATAAACACTGTGATCAATTGTTGTTTTATATTTAACAGTTTTCAAGCTCTGTGATCTATCATTTTATTTTAATGAGAAAGAAGTGTATATGCAGAAATTTTCATGTGAATAGATTTGTGATAAGCTCAAAGAAAAAAATATATAAGAAATGGAATTTTATATAATCTTCAGTAGCTAATTGCATGTTCTCAATTAAATTCTCTTTCAATTGGTATGAAAATGCTTTAGAAATTGTAAAAAGTTGTAAGGTATATGCCATATCATAAAGGAAGAGAAAATTTATGATCCCATTTCTGTCATATATTTAGTATAAATGACAGAAATAGGATCTAAAAACTATGACTTTTGGTTAGATGGAACTGTGTTTTATGAAATATAATGTGAGATGAGATATAATGAAAATGATGTGTAATGAAAGTGAGATATAATGAAAAATGTTGTCATATGAAATTTTATTACTTCACAATCACATATATTCTTAGTTGTCTTTCTGGATAGTTTACAAAATATATATCATTGGATATAATGAATGTAAAAAAACCCATATTTGTGAATGTAAATTCTTAATTAAATTTTTGTTGCATGCTATTTAATCCAAATCATCTCAGTTAAAATAATCATTAAAATATGTAAATGAATGTATTTTACAGTTTAAAGATTTTTTTTTTTCAATTTTCTGTATTTTTGAATTGGCATTATATCTATGTAATTTTTAGTTTATATATATATATATATATATATGTAAATAAAGAACATGAAAATCAAAGGAGAACTAGCATGGAAGGAATTGGAAACATAATTTGCACTCCAAAAGATACTAGCTTATATATATATATGTATATTCTTCAATTCTACAAGTTATAGACTTCAAATAAAAGTTATTCTATTTACTGCATATTATTAGAATTTGTCACTATACATCTCTTTGATTTGGATCCAGCCATATTGTGAACAGAAATAGCTTGGTTTAAGATATCTTGTAAGTATGCATTTTTTGATAAAAGTATTTCCAAGATATTTTAATTTCTGTTGGCCTTTTTATGAGTTTTTTTTTTTTAATTTTACTAATTTCCTGAACAAAATGTTTCATGTCAGGCTTTTGATAAATTTTTGTGTTCTTTTTACTCTGTTAATGCAGTTATTGTCAACTTTTTGATATTTGTATTTGTTTAATATTTTTAAATTTCACTTTTGTAAGTCTGCATGTGAAGCACATCATGGCTTTGTATTGACAATATGCATGATGTTATCAATATAATGTTTTTGTTATACAATTTGCATATAGGGAATACTAGTAGTGGCAATTTTTGTGATCATGTTTTTTTATTTTACCCTTCTCAGTTCTCCTTTGTTTTTTGTATCAATGTGTTATGTTCTTATGTATAATATATCATAAAATTATCGGTATTATGCAAATAATAGGAGTTTAATAAAAGAGATTGCATTAAAGTATTTTGTTATGATAAAATATTCTTATATATAAATGTTTCCAATATTTTGATAAATTTTAAACATAATATATCGTCTGTAACAAACAATAATGTGTGAATATTTACTGCTTTTTATAATATGTATGATTTTTGTTGGCAATATTGAGTTCTATTATAGATAGTGTACCTATGTTTTGTTTTTTCTTTTATATTTACTGTTACATCTAAAATATTTTATGTAAAAGTTATTTAAATTATTTATAGATTTGTTACATATTGTGTAATGCTTATTTTTAATTGAAAATGAAAACACTTGGTGTCTATAAACATAATGTGATGCATTAAATAAAAAAAAAAAAAAAAAAAATTGCCAAATTGATAGAAACACTTTTTACTAAAGATATTATTAATTTAATCTTGGCATTTTTATTTAACCAATTTTTTTATTTATTTAACCAATTTATTTATTTTTTTTTTTTATGTAAGTAAATGTATGTTATAAAGTTTGTCTTTTAAATAGGTGGAAAGGAATTGGTAATGAAAATTTTAAATGCTTGTTTTTAAGTTTTGACAAAATTCATAATATCTATTTTTTTTTAAATATGTTTGTATATTTAATTTACAATTTTTATATAAGTATAAAAGTATGTGTTTAATATTTGTCTTGAAAGTGAATGAAAAATAATTTTCAATATTCATTCATACAAAAATGGAAGTTGAAACATGTTTTAAAAATGTATTAGATGGAAAATATTGTTAGTACTCTTTTTTAAAGAATAGTATAAATAATATTTTTGAAATATTTTATTCAATGATTTTGAAAACTTCATTTTTTTATGATACCTGTGTTATAACATTTTCATGGCTTTTTACTGATGCTATTTAAATAAAAAGTTTATCTTATTTGTAAAAGTGTTAATCATTTACATAATTATTTCTGATTTTAATTGCAATTTAATAAAAAAATGATTTTTTTACTTCTGTGAGATGTTCTTCAAATCAGTTTTTTTTAAGACAAATTTTAAATAAACTTTAATTATTGTTTGTTATAAAAATATTACTTAAAAATACTTTCAGGTCTTAATTCCACTTAAAATGCTAATATTATTGGGTAGAGGGGCGTTGTGAGTTGTTAATCAATTCTAGCCTCATACAATTAGCAATATGTATGATATGCTTAAGAAAAAAAAAGCTAACAAGTTTTTGTGCTATGTGTCATGGATAAAAGAATATTCAATAGTAGATCATTTTGTCTATTGTTACAAAGCATTGTATGATTTTATGCATTATGCATGTGTTCAGGGGGTGGAAAATCTGCACTAAACAGTTCCAAAATTTATGCCTTGCTACAAAAACGGCAAATTTCACATTTATGTTCCAAAAATGAGTTATTTCCTTTATTTTGATTTAGAAACCCAGAAAAACAGCCTACTATGAATGAGCTAATTTTCTAAGATCTTTATTAGAGGGGGTATCTACATTTTGTATTTTCTCTAAAATTAGATACATATAATTTTAGATTTAATTTTAAAACTAAAAAACACCATTTTACTTATACAAATAGAACTAACTTATTGTAAACATATGAGCATTTTTTTTTTCTTACTCAATCAAAACTTGTATATCATATAATACTTTTAAATTTTAAATGAATCTTTTATTTCTTACTACCATTTATTATTTTTTCCATTAAATAATTTAATAATCATTTTTATATGAAATCCATTAAGAATATTCATTGCTAAAAATTGCAAGAAGGATAAAAAAAAAAAATTGCTAGCTATTATTTTATATTATTTAGTAATATTAATAAATACATCCATTACTGAAATGTGTCCAATTCAATAATGGATGTATTTATTAATATACATTACATAAAAAATTATTTTATTATTTTGCATTAAATAAAAAAAAAATTAACATTCAATTTTTAAATACATCAATAAATTAGTTTCGTATTGAATTTCGAATACCATACAAAATAATTGAGTTTAATTCAATTGCTGTACATATCGTGCGATTTTATTTCATATCAATCATACAATTACTAAATAATATAAAATTAATTAATATATGCTGTGAAATCTGAAGAACTGTTAATGTAAAAATATATTGCTACAAAACCATTGAAATGGAGAGAAAGCTACTACAAAAATGCAATTTGCCCTGCTACGAAAATCATTTTTGGTTTTCAATTATCCTCGGAAAATGGTAGTTGAAATCCATTATCCAAGGATAATTGTGAATACCGCTGAAATTTTCTTAACTTCTCATCAGATTTTTCCTTTTCCTGCAAAATTGCAACGCTTGAAAAGAAAAAAAAATAGTGTTTTTGATCTACTTGATAATTTTTTTTTCAAGAAATTGAAGGAATTATAAGTATGGATGATTTTATTGTTAATAAATCAAAAGGAATATAATAGTTGGAAAACAGAACTGACTGAATGTCTATTGCAACAAAACGACTTGCATCAATAAGAGGATTGATTGAATGGATATTTTTTTAACATTAAGACTTGCTGTTTTAATGCAGCTGGCAATACACAGACAGTTAATCTTTATGCCATAAGCAAGGGCTGCATCGCTGTTACTCATTTAGCACTACCCAGGGTCACGTGTAGCTTGAAGATATGCTACGGACGCGAGTTGATGTCTTTCATTTCATAATTTATTTTGAATAATGTGATCAATATGTTTTCTTGACACATGTTGTATGTAACACATTCACTCACAAAAGAACGCTTTTCTACTGCAGAACTTGCCACGTCTCTGCCAATATGTCTGACGTGAAAAAGTTATACGGTTCCCTTAAATCGGAATCAAATCAGAACACGATAGCAACGACGGAAGTAAAGATTACTAATGGTTCGAAGTAGCGATTGCCATAAATAAAAAAAATGACATAATCCACATTCGCGCAATTTGTTTTTCTTCGCAAAAGATAAAAAAATGAATATTTAATATTACGAATACAGTAGAACCTCTGTAAGTTGAACTTCAAGGGAGACGCCAAATAATTCGAGTTATAGAGTTTTCGGCTTGTGGAGGATTTTGTAAGGAAATATTCGACTTGTAGAGGTTTAGATTCTTTCTAACTTATTTTGAATTTGAATATTTAGAATATTTCTTAGAATTGGTTATTCTATTTACTGTATACTCCTACATTGTTTTCTAAGAATCAATGACGTGCATTGTCGGCAAATCCTTAAAGTCGGTGACTTATTTTTCTTCGAGCTATAGAGGTAATTAGTTTCAAAGGATCGAGTCGTAAAGGTTGTAAAAATGATTGTAAAATCAAACATTGTTAATGTTCGAGATACAGAGGTAAAATTTTTTTTTTTTTTTTTTTTCGAGTTACGGTGGGAAAATATATATCAAAATGGCTTGTGGGGATTGACTAACTATTTCGACATGTAGAGGTTTGAAGTTTCGAGTCATGGAGGTTTTGGGGCTTGAAGGAGGAACAAATTTTTTTTTTTCGAGTTTTGGAGGTTTTCGACTTATCGAGGTTTTACTTAAAGAGGTTCTACTGTATTCATATTATTATATTTAATATTATGAATGCTTGATATTATTTAGTTTCAGTAAATGTTAATTGGGGTGTGATGGTTGAGTGACTAGCGCTCTGGTAGTCGGGGTCACAGGCCTCCAGCTCGAGTCCATGTGGTGCCATGGATGCTTGTAGTGATTCGAATCCATTTAAACCGTAGGTACCGGTCTAATATGACTGTAGAGAGTTTTACTGACAACCCCACGCCCTAAGAAAAAAACATATCCTTTCTCGTAATCTGCCAGCAGACAGACGACCCTCGCCCATCATGGGGTTGTTGCGCCACTGAAGAAATGTTATTTAATCTCTTAAAATTTTTATTCAATTCCTTCTATTAGCTCACACTCTCCCTATATATATCTTGTTCAAATTTTCAACCTCTAATAAAATACTTTTTATTCTTTCACTCAAGTTCAAATACATTTTTTTTTAACTTGTAGTGGATGACACTGGATGTTAATACAGTTTTTTCAAATATTAATCCAGTAATTCAATTTAAATAATTAATTTTAGTTTTTTTTTTTTTTTAGATTTAAATTGCATACCAATAGATGGCTCCAGATAAACTTAAAAAAAAAAAAAAAGAAAGAAAATTATTTATAATGGACTTTTCTGCAATAGAGTGAAAAAAAGTAGAATTGACTTTAAATTTTTTTTTTATATATTACTTGTTTTTTATGCTTATTTTATTGAATAAAATCAGCTGAAATACTGACCATGTTGAATATCTCTTTTGTGCATTAACGTTCTCCTTAAAACGTGGTGGCCTGATGGTCAATTGGCCCATCATGGGGCAAATGAAGAAGAAGAAATAACAAAAATAATCTTTAAAAAAATTTAAATATAATTTTAAAATTACTATAATTTTCAATTGCATGCAATGGTGAGCATTATTATTTGTTTTCGCAATACAAAAACAATTTTTTTTAAAATTGTTTTAAAACACAAGCTCTTTTTTTTTTTTTTTTTTCATTCCATTTCGAGAAATTAATAATAGTTTTATTAAAATAACTCATTTGCATTAATGCACCTTTTTACTTTCTACTTGCATACAAATACTGATTAGATTATTGTAGTTATAATCTAATCAGTATTTGTTTGAGTTATCAATAATTCTTGATTAGATATACTACTGTGACCAAAAAAGTAAGATCAGTTTTCAATTTAAATTTCCTGGGCATATGGTATTTCAATTTTTTTTTTCTCTTTTAAGTTGCTGGCACTGTCCTTGACATCTGTGTCAAATTTCACGTCAAAATATTCATTAGTGTTTGAGTTACGCTTGGCTTTGTGAGACGCAGAAACTGATTCCGGCGATTTTTGAAATGTCCGAATGAATTGAGCAAAGATCTTGCATTCAATTTTGTTTGCGGAAATGCATAGAATGTTGCAGAAGACGAGCATTTGTATATCGGAAAGAAATGTTTACAAGTGGTATAAATAGTTCAAAGAAGGCAGAAAATGCGTTGAAGACGAAGAGCCCCTCTGGTCGACCACCAGCCTAAACCGACGAAGCTGACGTCCAAGAAATTAAAGATTGGGTGCTTGCAAAAACCATCGATTTAGAATTAGAGACCTTGCTGATGATGTTGGAATTTCAAAATTCCGTTTTAAAAGATTTTTTGGGTCTCAAACGAGTCAAATCTTGATTGGTACCGAAAACACTGAATGCGCCAGCTCATACTGCATTGATTCTTCGTGACTTTTTCGCCAACAATGAAACCTATATTGTTCCACAACCACCGTATTCTCCTAATTTAGCATCGTGTTACTTCAGGCTATTCCCTAAACTCAAAAGACCACTCCGGGGACAACGTTTTGAGTCGATTGAAGAGACATTTCAAAAATTGCGGAATCAGTTTTAGCGTCTCCAAGCACTAATGAATATTTTGACGTGAAATTTCACATAGATGTCAAGGACAGTGTTAACAACCTAAAAAAAAAAAAAATTGAAATACCATACACCCGAGAAATTTAAATTGAAAACTGGTCTTACTTTTGACTCAGTAGTACCAACATTTTTTAAAAATATAACATTCAATGAAAGGGAGATAGTGAATAGCCAAGTGTTTTTCTCTGATGAAGAACAGTTCTTTCGCTTTTGTCAGAGAGCTATTATTTTTACAATTAATTTATCATTTTTGCAGAATTAATTAATGTAATAGCTAAAAAAAATTATTCGAAACATAATAAGCAGTCAATAAAAAGTACAAAATAGAAAATACTATTGAAAATGCATGCCACTTGAAATTGATAAATAAATTTTTTAAAAATTACGTCAATGTAATGCAAATGTTATTAATAATAATTTAATCGTTTTATAAATAAATAAAATAACGATTTAATACGTATATTTGATTAAAGGAGACTTCGGTTAGTTATTTTTGAAACTGAGTGCCCAACTTTGAGCTCCTATGCACCGAATTTGATAGAGAAAAATTATACTTCTTTTAACAAATTTTAAGTAATAATAATAATAATAAAAACTGATTTGGGCCATATGTTGTTGTTCTAATGCAGCTGGCAATACAGAGACAGTTAATCTT
Source organism: Caerostris extrusa (assembly GCA_021605095.1). Lineage (NCBI taxonomy): Eukaryota > Metazoa > Arthropoda > Arachnida > Araneae > Araneidae > Caerostris > Caerostris extrusa. The sequence goes on from BPLR01007850.1 coordinate 9,935, forward strand.
TCTACCGTAAGCAAGGGCTGCACCGCTGTTACTCATTTAGCACTACCCATAGGAACTTGTAGCTTGAAGATATGCTACGGACGCGAGTAACACTACCCCCACAATGCCCTATGATCCTATTAGGCCGAGACCCACGGTTTAAAGTGGTTTCCGAACCAATACAAATAACCATGGCACCGCCGGACTCGAACCCGAAACTTATATCACCGAGCGGTAACCCCTCCACCATCAGGTCCTTGGACCATATCTAAAATGTACTATTTTAAATATAACATTTAAAAAATTAGTAAATAATGTACGACATCCACTACTGTAAATAAATTTTTAAAAATGCTTATAATTTCAAAAATAAATACAAAAAAATGTTTTAAGGAAAACTTCGTGATTTTGTGTTGAACCACATTCAGAACCCAGCACTAGATCACATGCGGCCCAGAGTTGGACAATTCAGTTCTACAACAAGGATTAAAAAGGTATTAAATGTACTTAGTAAATAATGTACGATATCCACTATTGTAAATAAATTTAAAAAAAAAATGTTTATAATTAAAAAAAAAAAATAAATACGCAAAAATCTCAATAGTTTAAGGAAAAATTCATGATTTTATGCTATACCACATTCAGAACCAAGCGCTAGTCCACATGTGGCACAGAGTTGAACAGTCCAGCTGTACAACAAGGATTAAAAAGGAAATAAATGTACATAGTAAATAATTTACGATACCTACTACTGTAAATAAAAATAAAAACTGTTTATAACTTCAAAAAATTTAATAATATATATGTGTATATATATATATATACACAGTCCAGTCACATTAATGTAACCTGTCAAAAATAATGAACCACTTGTCAAAAGCCAGAATAACCACCTTTGGCAGAGCGACTTATAAAATTCGATTATAAATAAATATAAGGATTGAAGTGCTTTCCGATGCCCTAGGATATCCTTTATAGACACTCCACTGCAATGTGCTGCCACCTGCCTTTTGTAATTGGTTATTTCACGTTGACGTCGTGGGTGGTGGTCACATTAATGTGACTGGACTGTGTATATATATCTTACTCTTTAACTATCTAATGGAATCCACTTTAAATTGTAGGTCCCGGTCTGTTTAGCCCAAAGTGTGCACAAGATGACCGTAGAGCGACAAAAACAAACCTCAAACCTTAACTATCTTAACAAATGGGCTTAAAGCTTAAGACCTCATTCACAAAGGGAGATAGAGGTTGCTAAGCAACCAAGGTTCTTCGTCAATCTGGCAAATCGTTCGAACTTCAAAGAAACAAGTAATATATAAAAAAAAATTTTAAAGTCAATTCCATACTTTTTTTTTTTCACTCTATTAGTATAGAAAGTCCTTTATAAATAATTTTCATTCATTTTTTTACGTTTATCAGGCGCCATCTATTGGTAGATATATGCAACTTAAATCTAAAAACAAACTAAAATTAACTAATTAAATTTAATTAATGAATTAATGTTTGAAAAACTGTATTAACATCTGGTGTCATCCACTACAAGTTCAAAAAAAAAAAAAAAAAAATGTGTTTGAACTTGAGTGGATGAATAAAAAGTATTTTATGAACGATTGGAAATTTGAACAAGATATATTTATATAGAGTGTGAGTTAATAAAAGGAATTGAATAAATACACAAAGTGTCAATGTTTTAAGGAAAAGTCATGATTTTGTGTTGAAGCACACAAGCACTAGACCGCATGCGGCCCAGCTATACAACAAGGATTAAAAAGGAATTAAATGTACTTACTTTTGCGTCTTGAGTACTGGAAGTATTAACTCTCTTAAGCCAAAAAAATACAACTAGTCAGCGTACGCTCGTGATGTTTTTATTGTACTTTGTTTCATCAAAATTTATTTCAATGACATAAAGGAAGTGTGACTGGTATATTTTTGCGAGCGCCTATCAAATAAAAATTGTCATAAATCTATACCTGAAAAGATACTATCAGAGCCTTTTCATTCTAGATATATATATCAAATGAGCCATCTTCCTGTCGTTAAAAATTAAGAAAGGTAACTTTTTTTTTTTTTTCCTTGGCTCTTACTCAAGGTAACTTGGACTCGTACGGGTAATTGGCCCATATCTTAAAGAGATAAGCTGGTGTTTATGTACTTGTATGTGTTGTATATCATATTACTTATCATACGCAAAAAAGCTAGTGAATTGTCGATGCACTACTTTTCTAAATTAGCAAATATTTAATAAAATTAATAAATAAATGAAATAAAATCTTCATTATTTTCATCATTTTAATTATTTTACAAATACGTGGTTTTGACTATTATATATAATTGTCACTATTTTACTCATATACAGATTTTCATTATTCCTTGAAATTGTTTGGCTGCAATTAAAGTATATGTCACCGATGAATTACTTTCTAAATTAGCAAATATTTATACCATTAATAAATAAATACAGTGTTTGATAAATTTATTGAATTAAACACTCATTATTTTTATTATTTCAATTATTTTACATATGTATATATATATATATAGTTTTGACTATTATATATAATTTTCACTATTTTACTCACATACAGATTTTCATTATTCCCTGACATTGCTTGACTGCAATTAATGTATATATGTCACAGATGCAATACTTCGTAAATTATCAATTTGGGTATTTACACATCGTAATGAGCTTTGCAGGTTAGCGTCCGCCATGTTTGAACGTGTTTTGTGTTTGATCAATTTAATTTTAGAAAAACGATTCGCAGGTGTAAGTTGAATCAAAAGAGCTAACAACTTCAATTAAGAGTCTGGTTTGCTCTGCTATCAACAATTATTGTACGTATAGAGGGATGGTGACTGCATCACTGAGGTCACTTAAAGTGAAACATAGAATCTCTTATATTAGATATTCCAAGATGTGCGCGCATTATGAGTTGGCAGAATAATTAAATTATATTCAGTAAAGTTGTAAATAAAACGGACAATATCTGTCATATAATCGCAAGAATATTATTTTAAAATCAAAGTTAATTTTTTTCTGATCATTTCGACACTTAATTTTTGAATATATGTGTGCACACACAATGTATTTTTCTAATCCATTGGTTTTGACTACATTGACCATTCTAAAAGAAATATATTTTTTTAAAAGTGTGATAAATATCAGGGGACGGAAAAATATCCAAGGCGGGCCGCGGGTTGACCACCCCTGCTTTAAAGATTGGGCAATCGTTATTCGATAAAATAAAGCTAAATCCCTAAAATCCTTTCTCTTCCTATAAGTAGTTTTTACACGTGTAGAATGCATTTTTAGATTTGGCACCCTCATATATTGCTGTATCTGAAACGATCTACAGTAGAACCTCTTTAAGTCGAACCTCGATAAGTCGAAGACCTCCAAAACTCGAAATTTTTTTACTCCCCTTCCCTTCAAGCCCCAAAACTTCCATGACTCGATTTCAATGATTTTCCATGATTTCAACCCTCTTTATGTCAAAATAATGAGTCAATCCCCATATTGGTATATATTTTCCCTCCGTAATTCGGAAAAAAAAAAAAATTGGACCTCTGTATCTCGAACATTAGCAATGGTTGATTTTACAACCTTTACAGCTCGATACCTTTAGGCTTGTTTCGAATTATTATGATTTTTTTTTTTTTTTATTGTACTACATAATATAACTTTTAAGTTGCAAATAAACATATTTATTACCTCTGCAAGTTGAATTTTTATTTATTTTACCTCTCTAACTCAAAATAAGTTAGAAAGAATCTAGACCTCTACAAGTAGAATATTTCCTTAAAAAATCCGCGTAAGTCGAAATCCTCTATAACTGGAATTATTTGGCATCTCCCTTGACGTTCGACTTACAGAGGTTCTACTGTATATTGCTGTGTACGAGATATACACAGATGTGCGTACATCTAGAAACAAAATGACTCAATGCTTACACACACACACACAAAAAAAAAAACTTTTTATATTATCAGAGCACACATGACATTTTTAGTTATTATAATTCGATTTTTTGTCAGTATTTTGAAGAGGAAAGATATTTTAGAGTGCATTTGCATTTTGATACAAAATCTAATCATTAGCGAAAATGAAAGCATAATTTTAAGAAATTGATCGTTTTAAAAGATATCACCTTGTCAGATCATCTAAGCAAATACCATATAAAGATAAATTATGCCTTTCTTTTTTTCTCCTTATGCAGTAATTTACGATAAAAACGGCATATCGCATATTTCGTACATCGATTTTTAAATGAATATACAAAATGAAAAATTTATTTTCTCTCAGTCGAAAATTTACAATCCTCTATTGCAAGGGTCTCCCAAACTTTTCGGTCGCGGGCCAAAAATTGAAAAAAAAAAAAAAAGTTTGGCGGGCCAAGATAAATTTTGCTAAAATTTTAAAAACAATATACAAGTTTTACAATTTAAATATGTTAATGAGCAGAATGAAATTGAGATTTCATTTTTTAAAAGTTCCTTATAGTGGGATTCAAAGTGAGAACCTCACTATGAGGAATCACAAATGATCATCTGTCAGTCTACTTCTGAAATAATTCTTTCCAAGATTCATAGTTGAAAACACTTTTTTCACATATATCAGATGAAGCAAACACATCACTGATTTTCTGGCCGTGAGATATTGAATTTGGAAAACCTACTTTCGATATTGATTTGTAAAACTCTAACTTTGGCATATTTAGAAACAACTGCTTGAGATGATTGTTAGAATGTAACTCAATTAATTTGACTTGCAAATCTTTTTCCGATTGAAAGCTGTCTGTGCTTGCTATTTCCGTCGATTTAAGTTTTGTAGAACAAAAATAGAGAAAGTAAAAAAAGATCATCAGTAATTTGAAAAAGGAAGAAAAAAAAAAAATATTTAATCAAAGTAGAAAAGGAGATGGATATATAATGTATAAATATATATTTCTTTTAATTTGCCTCGGACCGGCAAATTAAAATTCTATCCGCGGGCCGGATAGAATCTTCCAGCGGGCCGGATTTGGCCCGCGGGCCGTAGTTGGAGACCCCTGCTCTAATGAGAAATCATTCAAAAAGAAATATCGGCAAAATCGCAGAATAGGGTCCGCTGGGACTTGGCGTTAAACATTCTTTTCACCAAAATGTACCAAGAAAAGAGTTGATCTGGTTGAAACTATAAAAGGGTTGAAAAGGTAACTGATCTCCCAGTTGGTGCCACAAAAAAGCCGCCAAATCCCACCAATTGCATGTAACGATTGCCAATTGCATGCAACGATCGCCAATGACATGCAATGATCGCCAATTGCATGCAGCTCTCAACCGTTGACATACTATGCGAATTTTGGAAAAGGATTAACTTCCTTAATGTTCCCTTTGCTGCGAGATTATGTATTTTTGATTTTGTTCATCATTCTGACCTGTGAATCAATAAAAATTAGGTTTTGAAAAAGTGCTTAAAACAGCGGTTTTCGAAGGGTTCGCCCTGTTCCAGAAAAATATGTGTTCAGTTATGAAAATAATTGTAGATACTATTTTTCTTGTCGATTTTTCCATTCAGAGACAGTTTTTATTATAAACATCTAATCATTTTTGATTGTTTCTTTTTCCTTTTTATTCACGAAAAAGGTGCCAAACAGTGATATCGCACCAAAGAATGTTTCGAGAAACTAGAAGCGGTCACTTTGGTTGATTACTAGAAATGTTAGTGTCTATTGTTAAAAAGTTTCCATTGCAGACTATGAGACTCCACCGTCTGTAAGTGGCAGTGTTGGTCATTTAATATTAGCTGAAGAAGAACTAGTAGTTATATCTATTAATCGGGGATAGAGAACTAAATAATTGTCTTTTGAAACTACTTTTAAAAGAAGAATGGGCGGCAATATTTCAAAAAGCTTCGAAAATGTTACTCCAAATTTCAAGGTCATATTGTTAAGTAAGATTTTCTACTCTCGCCCCAATTAAGTGTAAAAAGAAAGAAATTCTCAATATATTGACAAATTGAGAGTTTGCCTCTCAAATATAAATAAATCTCTAAGACACTTCAGATACAGGTTTCTCATAAACACAATAAATATGGTGCATTTAATTCCAATTTTTTAATATTTAACTTAACCATTATAACATATTATTCAGAAATTTGTATATATAGTGCACCTACAATTATTTATAGAAAACTTCAAAACTACTTCAAAAAGTTAGGGAACCATTTTTGTAGAGAGATAGAAAGAGAATTTCGATTACAGAGCATGTAAAAGGATAGTGAATTCAGTGAAAAAATTTAGAACGCTAATTGTTAAAGTTTTTAAATCACAGATTGAGCAAACACACACACTTATGCGTACATTTATATATGTATAACTTTTTCGTTTTCACTGACAATTATACGGAAGTGGTAACTTCGCTAGGAAAAATTTTAAACATCTCTTGGTATTATTGTTTCTACAGGTGTAGAAATAAAGTGCTGTAGCCTTTATTTCTCATGAGGAGAATTTTGGCATTTCATTCCCATTAGAGAGGAGTGATAACAACCCATCACTCAAATTTGACAGCAGACAAGCAGTTTTGTGGATAGTTATATTACATGCAATTAGTATTTTTGTACTCATGAGAACAACCTGTCACTCGAATCTGATAGTAGCTATTTGGTATCGTATATAATGAGACTCAAAAAATTAGCGAATGTCTGTGCGATCTTCACAGGTCGAAATAATTACAGTGAATGTGGAATACACCGTGAGTTGTTGCATCGTGATGGGTGATAGGTGATAGCCTAGAAATGTCCACTAAACTTGTGGTTTCGTTAATTACGCAGCGTGATAATTAAGGTCTAGCGCAGACAGGACAATTAGATTCGACGTAGTCAACAAAGTCTCCGACTTAGAGTGAACTACTTGCTATTTAATCATGCACTCGTGATATATATTTTTTTTAATTTTTCATTTCATTGTATAATAACCCAGAAATCATTATTTATTCATTATATAGAGAGTATTATATAATAAATAAATAAGGAACTCTGAGTTATTATTCATTATATCCAGAGTTCATTATATATATACTACTGTGCCCAAAAAAAAAGTAAGCCCAATTATCTTTCTTCCAAAAATCTTTATTTATTCTTCCAAATTTATTTCATCGATTTCAAAGTAATCCCCTCCGGATACAATGCGCTTATGCAAACTTTTTTCCAATCCTCAATGCATGCTAAAAAGTCATCGGCAGGGATGGCCTTCAAAGCGAGCGGCGATTCACGTTGAATCTCTTCAATCGACTCAAAACGGTGTCCGCGGAGTGGTCTTTTGAGTTTAGGTTAATAGCCAGAAGTCGCACGGTGTGAATACGGTGGTTGTGGAATGATATGGGTTTCATTTTTGGCGAAAGAGTCACGAAGAATCAATGCAGTGTTTTCGGTACCAATCGAGATTTAACGCGTTTGAAGCCCGAAATGGAATTGACCGATCCTTTTGAAATTCTAACATCATCAGCAAGATCTCTGATTGTAAATATCGACGGGTTTGCAAGCACCCAATCTTTAATTTTTCGGACGTGAGCTGCGCCGGTTGAGGTTGGTGGTCGACTAGAGGGCTCTTCGTCATCAAAGCGTTCTCTGCCTTCTTTTGAACTGTTTATACTACTTCTGAACATTTATTTCTGACATAGGAATGCTCAACGAATGCCTTCTGCAACATTCTATACGTTTCCGCAAACAGAATTGAATGCAAGTTCTTTGCTCAATGAATTCAGACATTTCGAGAATCGCCGGAATCTATTTTTTTAGCGTCTCACAAAGACAAGCGTAACTCAAACACTAAGGAATATTTTGACGTCAAATTTCCCACAGATATCAAGGACAGTGCCAGCAACTTAAAAAGAAATATATAAATATATATATATATATAGAAATCCCATAAGCCCCGGGAATCTTACTTTTGGACATATACATACATATATAGTGCTTGTAAATAAAAATTAAAGTGTTCCCATGAACCTAAAAGTGGCCCTGTTCTTGAAGCCGTTATAAGTCTAATATAGATAGAGTATTTACAATGTTAATAAAACATTGTTGATTGCTTCTTGCTTATCGTTCTTTTACAACGTAGCTGTCGCCCTTGTCTATGCAATTGCTATCCTTGTACTGTGTAATAATCGCTCTTGTTCTATGTAGATGGCGTTGGCGTATGTTATGTAATTTTTGTTTGTTTACGTGTATCTGATTTGCATAATCATTTTTTTGCAATTTTTTGCTTTAATTATTTTTGGTCGATTGAACTCTCAAGAACAAAATAATTATTCACCTTACTTAATAAATCATCAGTTAATGACATAAAAAAGTTGATGAACGGCTGTAAATAACAATTTTCGATGACACTAATTTAGAATTTAAATTGTGCTCGAGATTCTTCAATGTTGAATTTCCTATCTTTTTTTTTTATTTTTGTTTGGAAAACAGGCTAATTATTTTCAAGGTTTTTATCGTGACAATATGATATATCGCGCATATGTTATTCTACTTAAAAGTCCTTTACGATTCAGTTCACGAATTCGTTACCTGAACGAATCATAATCAAATTGAGTGAAGCGCTCCTGTTGCATTTTAAGCAAGTATTTTACAGGCCATTAATTTTAAATCGTGATTAATAAGAATTTAAATGCAGTTTTAAGTTTGAGCATCGATCATAATCAAATTATAAATGCATTAGATTAGATTAGACGATTAGACAAAAATAATTTAATTTTCTTCCTTACTGATAATTATTTGATCATTAAAATGCTCCCTAAACTAATTATATTAGAGCTACGCCTTTTACGAAATTTGTTATCAATCGCTTATTTTTTTTTTTTTTTTTTTTATTTAATTGATGTTTTTTATAATTATGAAGGGTTTAAATTGATTAATTTATTTGCTTTAGTGTGAAAAATTCTTTTGTTCTTTAAAAATACACTAAATATACAGTTTACAAAGTGAAAAACGGATTATAATTGTACTGTTAAGTTCTTTGTATTTAATAAAAGTTTTAAAGCCCAGGTTGTCGCCAAAACCGCCAAGTTATTTGGCTGTTGTGAAGTTTCACGAAAAGCATGACAATTATTATATTGTTGTTGTAATGCAGCTGGCAATACAGAGACAGTTAATCTTTATACCATAAGCTAAAGGACTGTACTGCTGTTGCTCATTTAGCACAATTGAGAAAATGTTGTTTCTTCTGATGGAACTTACCGATTCCCACCCTATTAGTGTAAGCAGGAAGTGACGACGTGCATACACAGATGCAGACAAGACGAGCGAACTAGCCCCCTTCCGTAATAATAATGATTGTCGAACTTTCTGTCTCTACTTTCAAATTCAAAGATTAACTCCAAAAATATCATTGAAAATTTCAATTCTACAAACCTCTTACCTAAAAAAATTTTTTTCTTAGTGCATAATTTTAATCAATAAATATCTTCTTTAAGTCTGAAAATGGATAATCGCTGTCATTTAAAAGTAATCTAATATAATTGATTTGAGAATAAATAAAAGATAAATGATTTTTTTAACGATATATACCGTAGCATTTTCTCACGAGAAGAGATATAGCAGTTCTGTTCCTAGAGGAAATGAATGTATATTCTTTAACAGGTGCAAAATCACAACCTATCACTGAAATCTGACAGCAGATAAGCAGTGTCGTGGATATTTATACTACATGCAATTAGTGTTTTGTTCTAATGCGAACAACCTGCCACACAAATCTGACAATGCTGTCGGACGCGAGTAACACTACCTCTCTACGATCTATTAGACCTGGACCTACTGTTTAAGTGGATTCCGAACCACTAGAAACATCCATAGCATCCAGAACTCGAACCTTGTCGCCACAAGCGCCAGAGCGCTAGCCACACTGCCATCAGGCCCCTCCCCTACTTAATATGTAGATTTTAAAATGGTCTGCAATAACAACTTTTTTATGAAAATCCTCTTAAATAATAAGCTTATAGTTTATAAATATTAAAATCTTACAAATAATGTTACAATATTCGAGATATGATGGTAAATTTTAAATGTATTCTTTTGTTTTTTTGTTTGAATGTTTTTTTTTTCTTCTTATCCCACTTGGCAGACAGCAACATCTAGACCAAGCCCATGAACCCGTATGGACTCATGGAAGGAAGGGAAGGGGAGGGCAGCTTCTGTTGTGTGGGAACACCCGTAGGTAGAAGTCTGGCTTGGCTCCGTGACGCTGAAGGAGGAGGACAGTGCTTTACGAGAGGACCTTTCAGGGGAATTAGCCCCGCACTTGCGTATTGTATTGAAGAAAACCCGGAAAACTCCCACCAGTCAGTCCGGCTGATGAGGCAAGATTCTGAACATCACAAACGCCATCGGATCTGCACTTTGTGATTTGATGTATCTCACCATGTCTCTATTTTTAATTATGTGTTAAATTTCTTTGTTTAATTGTTCTTTCTAATCCATACATTTTTGTCAACTCTTTGGCCAAATATTTTTCTCAATATTTTCCTCTCAAAGGCCCTCATGTAATTCAAGTTCTTCCGTCCACGTTTCTCCAGCATACGTGACAATCGGCCTTATTAGCGTCCTATAAATCAAAAGTTTTGTTTTTCGTGTGATAACAGAAACAGTTATACAACTTTTTATTTGCTTGATACTCGATCACCGGTTTGTACTCTTTCACATACTTCTCTATGGATACTAGTGTCGTTATTTAACTAGACCAACTGTCTTTTGGCTTTTAAAATTTTCTTAAATTCTTTTTAACGAATAAGGTTTTCTTGTTTTAAAACTCTCTTTTGAACTTTTCTTTATACTATTATATTTTATTCACTTTATAAAAAAATGTGTAGGTATTTGACCTTTTACCACTCCATAATTGGTGCATCTAAATAATTTCTTTTATAAAATAGCATGTCTTAGCCCTCTTTAAATTTAAGAAGCTGACTCGTGTCTCAGTGGCAATGCGCGCCGCTGGTGAGCATGAGGGCTGAGGTTCAATCAACTGGCGGATTTGTTGTAGACACTGTTTCAAAAAGCGAGAAGACTCGTTGGCGTTTAATGTTCAGCACCTTGTATCGCTAGTCGGACGACCTGGTGGGATTTTTCCCGGTTTTTCTCCCATACGATACGCAAATGCGGATTAGTTCCCCTAATAAATTTTCTCCCAGAAGGCACTGTCCTCCTTCTTCCGTGTCACGAAGTCAAGTCGGACTTCTACCTATGGGTGCTCCATTACAACAGAAGCTGCCCTACCCCCCTTTCCTCAATCCATGAGACCTCTCTGGTTCTTGGACTTGTTCTAGATGTTGCTGTTTAGCAAGTGGGATAAAAAAAAAAATTAATAACCGTTCCTTAATTAATTTTAAATCGTAAGTGTAAAACGTAAATGGTATACGGTACATCAAAGAACAGTCACGCATTATATGCCGTTGCGTATTATAGGAGATTTTTGTAATTTTTTTTTTTGGCCCGAAATTTTTTTTTGGCCGAAAATCACGACGGTGCATTATAGGCAAGAAATTAAAGTACACGGACTTGAAATCCAGGACCTGACCGCCGAGTGACTAGCGCTCTGGTACTCGGTGCTACAAGTTTCGGTTTCGAGTACCGGCTGTACCATGCATGTTTGTAGTGGTCCGGAATCCCCTTTAAACCGTAGCTCCCGGTCTCATATGATTGTAGGAAGTAGGGCAAATAAGCCTACCCCGTGAAAGAAAACATCTCCTGTTTCGAAATCTGCAAGTAAACAGACGGCCTTGCCCCACCTTGCTAAAAATAGTTAAGCGTAAACGTTAAAAATTGTTAAAAGTATTAAGTTTCCTCGGTAGCATGTAGAGTAGCTTAAAAAGGTAATTTTAAAGAAAATCTAATTTTTTCTGAAATATTTAAATTCTCAAATATTAAATAATCTTTACTTTGTATTAAAATGTATATCATGATGATAATATTTAAATGGAAAACCCATATAATAAAAAAGAACAATATTTGCCAGGAAACATCATTAAAGAAAATATTTGTATTCACGCAAAAAGTTCGTCACGATATGTTTGTTGCTTTGATTTCTGAAATATTTGACTTTGAAATGTAACGTTTTTGTTTCAAAAAAATGAGTCAAAAAAGATAGTTTTTACAAACTCATTCCAGACATTATTTTCTAATAGAATGCGAGATATGACTTTTAAAATAAATGTAAATTCCCCAATGTAATTTATATACAAAAGATAATAATTGGGAAATAAAAGTAATAATTTCTGCAAAGGTATTTGAAAAAGAATATCAAAACTGGTATAATGCATAAATTTTTGAAAGGAATTTCTCAGCATGGCAAACAGAAGTATTTATTTCACAATCGATGTTAATTCCCGGAAGTTATATGCAAAATGTTTTTCGGTTGATGCAAGTCATGAAGTAACAAGTAATATAAAAATTTTTTTTTAATTCCTACTTTTTTTCACTTTATTGCAGAAAGTCTTTTATAAATAATTTTCGTACCTTTTTTAAGTTTATCTGGCGCCATCTATTGGTATTATCAACTTAAATCCAAAAAAACTAAAATTAATTCATTAAATTTAATTACTGAATTAATATTTGAAAAACTGTATTAACATCCAGTGTCATCCCCTGCAAGTTCAAAAAAATGTATTTGAACTGGAGTGGATGAATAAAAAGTATTTTATTAACGATTGAAAATTTGAACAAGTTGTTTATAGGGAGAGTGTGAGCTAATAGAAGAATTGAAAAATAGTTAAATAGTTATTTCTGCAAAATACTACTGTGCCCAAAAAGTAAGACCAGTTTTCAATTTAAAATTCCCAGGCATATGGTATTTCATTTTTTTTCCCCTTTTTCAGGTTGTTGGCACTGTCCTTGACATATGTGTGAATAGGAGTTTAGGGAATAGCCAGAAGTGTCATGATGCTAAATCAGGTGAATACGGAGGTTGTGGAACGATATGGGACGATTTTGGCAAAAAAAGTCACGAAGAATCAATGCAGTGTGAGCTGGCGCATTCTGTGTTTTCGGTACCAATCGATATTTGACGCGTTTGAGGCCCAAAACATCTTTTAAAATGAAATTTTGAAATTCTAACCAATTGTAAACATTTCTTTCCAATATAGGAATGCTCACAGAATGCCTTCTGCAACATTCTATACGTTTCCGCAAACAAAATTGAACGCAAGTTCTTTGATCAATTAATCCAGACATTTCAAAAATCGCCGTAATCAGTTTGAGCGTCTCACAAAGCCAAGCGTAACTCAAACACTAATGAATATTCTGAAGTGAAATTTCGCACAGATGTCAAGGACGGTGACAACAACTAAAAAAAAAAAAAAAAAAAATTGAAATACCATATGCCGGGAAATTTAAAAGGAAAATCTGTCTTACTTTTTGGACACAGTAGTATAACTTTTTTTTTATTCTAAAAATTTGTTTTTAAATTACCAAGAACTATTATATTAAATGGCACAAATCTAATTAGATAACTTTTATACAGATTATTGTAAACTTAAAATTACCATTCTCAACTAATAATTGAGTTCAGATGATTACTCATACTGTTACAGATTTCTGGCAATAAAAGTTGTTGTTACTATCTATAATTTTTTTTTTACCATAGAAACATCTTTCTGTTATTTTTCCCTTTCTTCTAAAATACAATTTTGATGCAAGAACTAAGTATTAAATCAACTTGAGGTTGGATTTCGATTGCCGTCTAATGAACCTAAGGTTAAAAAAAAATTTAAAAGAGAGGGCGCCTATTAACAATGTTACTTCCGATCAAAGATACAACCGGGTCTTCACAATTAAAAAAAAAAAAATTCAAAATGTTTAAAAATGTAAAATGTAAAATAAAAAATTGTTTATATATATGTTTATGCAAACATTAAAGTGTTTTTATGTGTTACTAATAAAAACATTTTTAAACATTAAATGCTTAAAAAATATTTAAAAATTAAATGTTCAAAAATAGTTTAAACATTAAATAAAATGTTTAAAAAAAATATTTTAAAATATTAAAAAAAAATAAATAAATGTTAATAATAATGTTAAATAATAAATGTTTAAAAATATTTTACATCTCAAATACTTATACATATATTCATTTCAAACATTTATTAACATATTCATTTCAAACATTTATTAACATATGAATTTCAAATAATTAATAATTTTAAAATTAAAATTAATTCATAGTAAAATTTTATCTCAAAAAAAAAAAAAAAAATCGGTGAGAAAGATAAATAATCGTTTGACAAATTGTAACGGAAAAAATTATTCCGAATAAATGCTTACAAATAAAAAAGAATTTAAAAATAAAATATGAATAAGTCTATTCAAAAGAACACAAATATGCATTAAATTATATATTAAACAAAATGATATATTAATAAAAGAAAGGATATTAAAATTTATATATATTACTTTAATATGTATTAAAAAAAAAGAATATTGTCACATTCAAAAATTTATCATTTTAATAAGAAAATTTCTTAAGAAAAAATAACTAGACTAAGTGATCAAACCACCAGATGGCACGAAGCACAAAATAAAGTTTTTATTAAATTAAAAAATCGAAACAATTTCTACCAAATTTTCAACTAAACACTAGTTAAAAAAACAATAAAAATCAGTGGAAAAAAAATATTTTTTAAATGATGTTAAAACATACATTTATATATTAAATGGCACCCCAAAAAAAAGGTTTGTACATTTTAAAAATTTGTAAAAAAAGCATTGCAGATGGAAATTAAATTCAAACATAAAGTCTAAAGTCTAATATTTTTTTAAATATTATTTCAATGTGATTCTGAATAAAACTAAAAAAATTTTTTTAAATAACTCATTTCCTTTTAATAAACATTTAAATGCAGGGAGGTAGAGCAAGAGCATTTTCCCAAAAGGGAGAATATGCCGAAATATTTTCGTATAAAATCATCAATAAAATTATGATCTGTCTTTTTCATTTTTTATTTTGGTGACATTAAAAAATCGTTTGGCTTTCAGCTTTGCTTGAATTTTCTCTAGTACTTTTATGATGGCATGTGCAATGGACTCCTAATTATTTCTTCGTACTAAATTGAGTTAAATTTAAATTAATTTTAATATTAATTTTATCATTTAATTTTTAATTTATTTTTATTTCTTTTTTTTCCAGAGTATTAATTAGAAACATGATATAATTACTAATCATGTTTCTAATTAATAAAGTTTTTTAACTTCTTTAAACTCAATTTAATTTTAAACTTCTAGTGCTGCAATTTATATTTTTATTCCTTAATTTTTACTTTTAAGATATATGGAGTTTTAGTACCGTTGTTGTGAGTACACGATTGAATTAACACTCAATCGAAAATTAATTTTTTTTTATCATTTATTATTAAAACTTCATTAAAGATGTTTACGAATTATTTTTGATATCACAATTCACATAAATAAAATTTAGACACATGACAAAAATTTATGTTTAATTTAACATTCGATGAGAGAACTCATCCTCAATACAAATTGAGGATTTAAAACGTCATTTTTATTGAAAATAATCGAAAGATATAACTATTTTATAATGTTGTTCCAAATAATATAAAAGATTTTTTTATGTAATTGAAACTTCATTGAGGATGTTTACGACTTACTTTTTGATATCCCAATTAGCATAAAAATAAATTTAGACACATGACAAAAATGTACGTTTAATTTACGTTCTGAAGAGAGGATTTTAACCACAATACAAAAACAATTATATAATGGAGATTTAAAAATTAGTGACATTTATTTGAAATAATAGAAATGTATCATTATTTTATAATGCTGTTCCATGTCATAATGAATTTTTATGTAATTGAAACTTCATTAAGAATATTTACGAAATTAATTTTTATATCCTATTTCGCATGAAAAGAAATTTATACACATGACAAAAATGTATGTTTAATTTTACTTGAAAAAAAAATTTCAACATCAATACAAAGACAATATATATTAGAGATTTAAAAATTAGTCATATTTATTTAAAGTAATGGAAAAATATAACTATTTTATGATTCTATCGCAAACATTATAAAAGAGATTTTTATTCAATTGAAACTTCATTAAGGATGTTTACTAATTATTGTTGCTATTCCAATTAGCATAAAAGCAAATTTAGATACATCACAAAAATTTATGTTTAATTTACCTTTTGATGATTGGATCTCATGCTCAATACAAAGACAATATACATATGAAATTTAAAAATGAGTCATATTCATTTGAAATAATCGTAAAATATAACTATTTTATCATGGTTTCCTAAATAATATAAACAAAATTTTATGTAATTGAAACTTCATAAAAAAAATGTTTAGAATTATTTTTGATATCCCAATTTGCATAAAACGAAATTTAGACACATGGCAAAAAATTATATTTAATTTACCTTTTCTTTTTTAATTCATATTTATTTGATATAATCGAAATATAGCTATTTTATTATTCTATTCCAAATAATATAAACGTGATTTTTTTGCAGAGTTTAAACTTCTTTAGGGATGTTTACGAATTATTTTTGATATCCCAATGATCATAAAAACAATTTAAACACATGTCCAAAATTTGTATTTAATTTAACTTTCGAAAAGAGGATTTCAACCTTAATACAAAGACAATATATATTGGAGATTTAAAAACTAGTCATATTTATTTGAAATAATCGAAAGATATAATTATTTTATGATTCTATCCCAAATATTACAAAAGAGATTTTTATGTAATTGAAACTTCATTAATGATAATTATAAAATATTTTTTAATATTCCAATTTAAATAAATAAAAATTTAGTATTACGATATGAATTTAACAATTAATAGGATATTTAAGGATATTTTTATTATGGATATTTATAAATTATTTTTAACATCCCAATTTACAGTTATGATACAAATTTGATAACTAATTTGCCTTTCGATGAGATTTGATTGTATGTTATTGGGCACTACATAATACAGGAGAGATATGAAAGACAATAGCAAAACACTTACGTAAGAATTGCCGTCTGTACTTCCAAATTGATTAACCTCCTCTAAATGTAAACGAATACGCCCTGATGCTTAAGTTATTCCTTATATACCGGTGACAGTACAAGTCACCAACATCTTTGCATATCCAACGAGAAATGAGACAACGCATATGCGAGTTCAAGTGAAGTCAAGGTTTGGTGGCAATGACGTGACGAGTTTCTCAAATGAATCTGGGCCACCCATAACTCGAATTCTAAAAGTCATGTGGAATTCAAGGCTGGTGATTCTTTTTCTTCTTTTTAATTGAAAAAGTAAATCCGGAGTGATGGGTGAAAAAAACAAGAGGGGTGGTGTGTAGTCACCTGGGAATATATATGGGAACTATCGTCACATAATTATGAGACGTCGGCATAAGTGAAGCTGGCATGTAGTCACAACCTTGCTTAATGGATGATGACTTCTCTAGGTCGTTCTGTTGTTTGCGTAAAACTTGTCTTGAATAATCTCATCACTCTCTGACGATTTATTTTTGCTTAAAAAATAGATCTAAAAAAAAAAACACCGGCAAAAAGTAAAGGTAAATATTTATCTTCCGTGGCTGCTTTAATTGCAGATAACAAAGCAGAGAGAGTTCTTCCTGGTTTGTTGGATTCAATAATGTATTAAGTAAGAATGACTAATATTAGTTAAGTAAATATTAAGTAAGGTTAAATAATATTAGTTAAGTAAATATTAAAAAAGATTGAATATTATTAGTTAAGCAAGTATAAAGTAAGAATGAATAATATTAGTTAAGTAAGATGGGCCTAATTGGCTCGGTACCACAGGTTTCGGGTTCGAGACCCGGCGGTGTCATGGATGTTTGTAGTGGTTCGGAATCCACTTTAAACCGTAGGGCCCGGTCTAACAGGATCGTAGAGCATTGCGGAGTTATTGTTATTCCTCGTCCGCAACTTATCTTTAAGCTACACGCACCTCCTGGGTAGTGCTAAGTGCGTAGTAGGTGCAGCGCTTGTCTTAAAGCATCAAAGACAATTTTCTAAGTGTTTGCGACCAATTTGTAAAGGGATTTGCTATTGTAATGTGTACTATACTAGACCTAGAGACTTTCAGGTTCAGGGGAACACTTTAAATTTTATTTACAAGCCTTATATATATATATATAATACACATATATATATATATATATATATATATATATATACATGTACAGAACTCTATCTACAAAAAATGAAAATTTAGGTTATAAATTAGACACACAAGTGCAGTTCATTCAAGTTCGAAGATTTTCAGAGTTCTCGAGTCTACGACGAATCTAAACACCTGGTCTGCAGCAGACCTTAACTATCACACGGCGGGATTCACGAAACCACAAGGGGCTCTGGAATCTCCGGCTTATTCAGTGACTTCAGAGAAAAAAAAAGCAGCAACACTCCTGGTCGACTCGTCAGACTCGTCGCAGAACTCCTTTTAAGACAATCCGTCAGAGAGGGAGGGTCAGTTTTTCACTTCTGATTGGAGTAGACATATCACAACTGGTAGTCTATCACCAATCACAATGGAACAAATCATGGTATATCAATTGGTTGATATTCAATCCGTAATTGTTTCGATCAGTCAAGGTCGCACAGACGTTCGATAATTTTCTGAGTTTCATTATACATGACACTGAGTAACTGCTATCAGATTTGAGTGACAGGTTGTTCTTATTAGTACAAACACTAATTGCATGTAATATACCTACCCACTATTGTAACGATTTACTATTGTAACGCAATGAAGATCGTCTGTTGTCAAATTTGAGTGTTGGGTTTATTATATATTTTTCAAATAACATACATTCCGTAACGTACTGGGAATGAAATGCCAAAATCTTCTTTTTGAGAAAAATGCAACTTTGTAGTAGTCCGCGCCCAGTACCCAATCCTACAAAGCCATAAAGGTTTTTCGCAACCTATATAAGCTATTAAATAACCATACCAGATGTCAAAAAATCTGTCTCAATTACAATTTTTTTGCAAGGCTGCATAAAGCTTTATCAGCCTCAGAAACTATAAGTGACAAACGTAATTAATAAATTGTTGTTTCATAGCACTAAATAACAGTTACTGAAAAGCTACATTGCACGTCAGATTTTAAGAATTCAGAATCAAAATTTTAAATTAGGATAGATCTTAAATTATTAGAAAATATCTAAATAAACTTTATCAACCTCAAACACTACACTACGAAATCACAAACGTGATAATAAATTGCTGTTTCATGGCAATTAAAAATTGTTACAGAGGAGCTACATTACATCAGATTTTTAAATGAAACAAAAAGTTGAAACAAATCTTTACAAATTATTAAAAATTTGAAGGAAAATATCTAAATAAACTTTATCAACCTCAAACACTACGAAATCACAAACGTGATAATAAATTGCTGTTTCATGGCAATTAAAAATTGTTACAGAGGAGCTACATTACACATCAGATTTTTAAATGTAAGTTGAAACAAATCTTAAATTATTAAAAATTTGAAGGAAAATATCTAAAATCTTAAACTGTTGTTTCAGGATAATTAAAGTTACTCAGGAGCTACATTACACAACAGATTTTTTGAAGTTGGAAAATTTGAAGGAAAATCTCAACCTCAAAATACTATAAAAGTCACAAACGTAATTAATAAACTGTTGTTTAGGATAATTAAACCTAGTTACCTCAAACACAGATTTTTAAATGTAAGTTGAAACAAATCAAAGGTCAACCTCAAAAACAAAAGTCACAAACGTAATTAATAAACTGCTGTTTCTAGTTACTCAGGAGCTACATTGACAGATTTTTAAATGTAAGTGGAAACAAATCTTAAATTATTAAAAACTGAGGAAAATATCTAAAAAACTACATTACAAAGCACATCTGAGTTTTTAATATAAATTAGGATGAATCTTAAATTATTAGAAAATTGATGGAAAATATCTATGTAAATTTTTATGAACCTCAAACACTACGAAGTCACAACCGTATTAATAAATTGCTGTTTCATGACACAATTCTTCATGCTATCATATTTCATGTCATACTGCTGTCATCATACCGGTTGTTGTGTCTGGTAATTATCCTGTTATGTGTGGGTAGGGGTATTTCCTTTATTTTTGTATGAATCCAGGAATGGTAGATAACCCCTCCCGGTCACACGGTCAGGTCCAAAAGAACCGGTCGGTTTTGGTGGGACCTTTTTTGGAGTTTTTGCGGGCAAAAGGAAGACCCGTTGAAAGCAGAGCGAACGATCTGCGACAGTGCGTGAGCCTGGTACACAATTTTTGCTGCGAGAATGGCTACTTGGATAATTTATAACATATATTTATGTCCATCTTTGAATTTGTGGGGAGCATTCTTTTTGTTAAAAGTTTTTGAGGCTACTGGTAAATCACTGCCTACCCACTCATGGGAATATTTCATTTGAGGTATGCGTAATATTATGATTGCTTCTCTATAAACATTTTTTATTTAGTCTGTTTAAGTGCCAATGTAAAAAGATCCTAAATTTGATTGTAATTGTATATATTAGTATTCATAAAAAGTAGAGGAAAATAGTTGTTTGTTTCAGTATTCATTTTCGTATTTTTATTTATTGTTTTTATATTAATGTTAAATTATTTGGCCGTCCTACAGTATACGTAGACTAACGGCATCATTTCTATGTCGGTTTCACCACCGGTATCATACTTACTGATGAACTGTATTAATTATCAAATTTTTACCTTAAATTAGGATAAATCTTAAATTATTAAGAAAATTGAAGGACAATATACTCTGCAATTAAGAATGTGTGAGATTGACTAATAACGGATTCATTAATTAAACAAAAAGTCCTACTGGTTTTTATATTGCTGTAGAAAAGGTTTGTTAAAATTAAATGCAGGTTAACAAAAAATTATTACATTTCTGAGATAGAATAATTATTTTAAAAAATGCATATTTTTAATTGATATGCAAAGCTACTGTGATTTATTTTTAAAAAACAACTTTTCAACTGAAACTAGAAAACAACTTAAAAATTTGTTAACCGGACATTATATTAATTATTAGATAATAATAACTAAAATATGCTATTGAATTTGTACAATTTATTTATTAAATATTCATCGTAAAATCACTTGTAACGGAAAGAATAATCAAATCAATTTCAAGCTAAAATAATAATAATAATTTTTTTAAACTGCAAATAAGCTTTTTCCCCTATCTGATTATACTTAATTTATTTAATTTAACTCCAATTAACAAGAATACACGTTATCGCGACCCGCACTGAGAAAAAGCTGAACTATTATAAACGTTTTTTTACACCTACATAATTAGGAAAACAAAATAAAAAGAAAAAGTATTTTCCTTCTTTCCTAATTAATTCAAAAATCGCTAGATATACCTGAACGATATTGATCTTAAAATTTTTTCTCGGCTCAGTAGCATTTAGAAATTTGTATAAAATCAACGAAACGATGCCAGTTTTATGAAATACAAATAAATAAACTCTGTAACTGTGGTTCCACCTGCTCAACCATGTTTCTTTTAAGCACTGCAAGAGCGCCCCATGCGTCATACAGAAGGAAACGTCAGTAGGCACCAAGACCCTCGCCTGAGAAGACGTACGGCAAAACAGATGTTGCCGTTAGCTACAAGCTTTCATCCCGAGCGCTAGAAGTGGAATCCTTCCACAACTATATAATTAGCTGCTACTTCAGAGACGTTTAGTTTACAGTCTCTCACCCCAAGAGAAGATATAGTTAGCACCACACTGTGCATAAATTGGCCTACAGACTCTTATCAGAGAGAAAGTATATTTCACTATCCAGCGTGTATCTGAGTAACTTTATTTACAATTTAGAAGTGGAATCCTTCCACTTAGATATAAGTATATGACTTTAAATGTCTGTTGTATATTAATCTTTGTAGTGTGTGTCGTGCTTGTGCGCTTGTCATTAAGTGATGCGTTTTTTTAAATGTGTTCTTGTGACTTGATCACACCTAGTTCTAGCTGCACAAACAACGACTGCAACGTGGGCAACCCTACAGCTCGAATTTTTATAATAAATTGTATAATAATTTCATAATTTTCTAAAATCGAAAAAAACAAATAAGTATTTCTCATATTAAAACTGCTTCGCTTTTAGCACTGACTTTTGAAAGATTTAGTATTTAATTATAATTAATGAGATCTAAAGTACTGTCGATAAAAAAATTTTAGTACATTTTAACAAATGAAAGCATGTGAATGACAGCGGAGAATTCCTGCAATAAATGTTTCAAAAGTTGATGTATTTTATTCAGTGCCAAAACTAATCACAAATTCAAGAAATATTTGTCCTAATTTCATTCAGTCAAAAAATAATTAGTTCAAGACCAAAAACAATAAAATGAATAAATTGATCAATAACTTGATAACATCAAATTTAATTTATTGAATTATTCATAACACGTTTTCAATTTTAATAGATTAAAAATAATAGAAATGCATACCTGTGTGAACAGGAAACTGTCAAAAAAAGCAAAGAAAAAGTACAAAAATGACCCTAAAGTTTGAATCAATTTCCAATAAAATGAAATAAATAACAAATTATAATGTTTTTATTATACCTCATTAAATAATACTTTGTAATTTTCGTAATATAAAGATTCAGATGTCATGAAATATACAATTTGTAGGATTTTAAACAAAAATATATTTACATTCCCACTAAATTATTGACTAGGATGCTTTCCTGCAAGATAAAAGCCAATTTTTTTTCTAATGCAGCTGGCAAACACATAGACAGTTGTCTCGGATGCCCAAAGGCAAGCGCTGCACAGACGTTACTCATTTAGCACTACCCAGGGGGCGCATGTAATTTGAAGGTAAGCCACGGACGGAGTAACAATACCCGCAACCCACTACGATTCTATTAGACCAGGACCTACGGTACAAAGTGGATTCGAACCACTACAAACATCCATGGCACCACCGGGAGTCGAACCCGAAACCTGTGGTACCTAGCGCTAGCCACTAGGCCATGTATAAAAGTGTAGAGCTTTTCTTAACAACTGAGAAATCTCCGAATATTCCTTCACCTTAGACACTCTGGTACCACAGCACATCAGGCTCGAATTCTGGAGGTGGCATGGATGTTTGTGGGGTTCAGAATCACTCTTAAACTGTAGGTCCCGGTCTAATTAGCCCAAAGTTTGCGCAAGATGACCTAAGAGCGACACACCAAACCAATCAACTTGGATGTCCCATTCCGAAAGTTATTTATGTAATGAAACATTATTTTATTGATAAGAATCCGTATTAAATAAAGAGAAAATAAAAATAGTTTTACTTTTTTAGAGTTTATTTTCAAAGTTAGAGTCTAATGGATATAGTTCTGGTTTTAAAAGTAGAGATGCCTAGTTCAAAACCCAACAAGCAAAATCTGAGAAGAAGAAGATTCCATGTTAATACTTGTAAAGAGCAAGATAAATGCCCACCAGAAAGTCCTTCCATTTGATTTATCCCTTCCTATACTGCCCTAAAATGGAGACTTTCTGCTAAAACAAACCTTCACAAGATTCAAATCCTGCAGAACAAAATACTTCGTTTAATTAATGGAACTCCCTGTCATATTCGTAATAATACAATTCACAATGATCTAAAAATCCATTGGTTCATTATGTGTCTTCTTTTTCAAGGAATCATTCATAATAACGACCTCATTCAAACCCAAATTGTCATTACCCACAATGGAGAAGGAACTGTTAAACATACCCATACTCTCAGCTGCCGAATGGAATCTACCTCTTAAACTCCAACAATACTTCGAAAATCACAGAAATTCTTTCATTAAACCTGAAGACCGATACTTTAGCCTGGAAATTACTTTTACAGCATTACTTTTGACGCTCATTCAAGTGTGGCAAAATTCGTCCTTTCTAAAGAAAGTGTATTTTTGTTTCTTCATTAAAGATCCTTTCTACTAGAAGAAGTCATTTGATGTCACTACCGACCAGCAGCATTTACAGCAGCTCAGCTTCTCTATAATTCCTACACATGCACATTCAAGTGTGTCAAAGTTCGTCCTTTCTGAAGAAAGTGTATTTTTCTTTCTTCATTAAAGATCCTTTCTACTAGAAGAAGTCATTTGATGTCACTACCGACCAGCAGCATTTACAGCAGCTCAGCTTCTCTATAATTCCTACACATGCACAGCATTCAAGTGTGTCAAAGTTCGTCCTTTCTGAAGAAAGTGTATTTTTCTTTCTTCATTAAAGATCCTTTCTACTAGAAGAAGTCATTTGATGTCACTACCGACCAGCAGCATTTACAGCAGCTCAGCTTCTCTATAATTCCTACACATGCACATTCAAGTGTGTCAAAGTGCGTCCTTTCTGAAGAAAGTGTATTTTTCTTTCTTCATTAAAGATCCTTTCTACTAGAAGAAGTCATTTGATGTCACTACCGACCAGCAGCATTTACAGCAGCTCAGCTTCTCTATAATTCCTACACATGCACATTCCAAGTGTGTCAAAGTTCGTCCTTTCTGAAGAAAGTGTATTTTCTTTCTTCATTAAAGATCCTTTCTACTAGAAGAAGTCATTTGATGTCACTACCGACCAGCAGCATTTACAGCAGCTCAGCTTCTCTATAATTCCTACACATGCACATTCCAAGTGTGTCAAAGTTCGTCCTTTCTGAAGAAAGTGTATTTTCTTTCTTTCTTCATTAAAGATTCCTTTCTACTAGAAGAAGTCATTTGATGTCACTACCGACCAGCAGCATTTACAGCAGCTCAGCTTCTCTATAATTCCTACACATGCACATTCCAAGTGTGTCAAAGTGCGTCCTTTCTGAAGAAAGTGTATTTTTTTTTCTTCATTAAAAGATCCTTTCTACTAGAAGAAGTCATTTGATGTCACTACCGACCAGCAGCATTTACAGCAGCTCAGCTTCTCTATAATTCCTACACATGCACATTCCAAGTGTGTCAAAGTGCGTCCTTTCTGAAGAAAGTGTATTTTTCTTTCTTCATTAAAGATCCTTTCTACTAGAAGAAGTCATTTGATGTCACTACCGACCAGCAGCATTTACAGCAGCTCAGCTTCTCTATAATTCCTACACATAAACATTCAAGTCATTTGTGTCAAAGTGCAGTCCTTTCTGAAGAAAGTGTATTTTTCTTTCTTCATTAAAGATCCTTTCTACTAGAAGAAGTCATTTGATGTCACTACCGACCAGCAGCATTTACAGCAGCTCAGCTTCTCTATAATTTCTACACATGTACATTCCAAGTGTGTCAAAGTTCGTCCATTTTGACTAAAATGTATTTTTGTTTCTTCATTAAAGACCCTTCGTACTAGAAGCCATCTGACGTTACTGCCTTCCAGCAGCATTTAGAGCAGTTTCTCTGCAATTCCTGCACATGCGCATTCCAAGTGTGCCAAAGGTCATGCTGTCTGACTAAAGCGTATTTTGTCTCTTCAGTAAAGAACCTTCCTACTGAAAAAGTCATCTACATGGAGCAGCATTTACAGCAGCTTCCTTGCAATTCCCCCTCTTAACTGATTTTCTTAAAGAGAGGTTTTTGGTGACGAGAGTTCTGCGACGAGTGGACCAGAAGTGCTGGGTTTTGTTTTTTTTTTTTCTCTGAAGGGACAGAACAGGCCGGAGTTTCTATCCGCTCCCAAAGTGAGCCCTTTGTGGTTTCGTGTATCACACCTTGTGATAATTAAGATCTGCAGCAGATCATATGCTTAAAATTCGTCGTAGACTCAAGAACTCTGATAATCTCCGTTTTTGGAGTGAAATGCATTTGTGAATAGAGAAGAATAGAGTTAGTTTAGTGAATAGAGTTAGTTTATAAAGAGAGAATATCCCATGTTAACCTCACTTACTGAGCAAGCCATTTCTCTTATCATTTACCTCCAAAGGAATCAAGAAGATAGAGGTATATTGAGGCTAACGCTGCCAAAAGGCCTCAAGATAATGTCAAACTGTCTGTTTAACCTCACTGTTTTCCATGCCCAGTAGGAGTGCGACATTGCTTTCAGTCAGGGAAAACCATATACCCATTATTAAAAATCATTTGCATTCTAGAAATTCCATATTTTTTGTTTGTTTAATATGCATTTTGCTTACCAACAAATATCGTCAATGAAATTTAATTATCCCTTGTACGTTGCTTCTTCTTCTTTTCTCAAATCTTACAACACCTACACATCATATATATCAGCCACCAAAACATTTCCTGATCTGCTCTTTACATCGAAAATCGTAATATCCCTTAATTGTTTTTGAGAGTGTATATAACCTAAATTGCATTAAAAGAATATATGGTAAAGATATAGGATGTTGAAATCATAAAATTTTAATTTAAAGCTTTCTGATATTACATCTTTCTTCTTTAATTATAGTCTTTTCTATGTATGCATATATTAAAAATAATGCTTTTCAGAATTAATTTAATTGTGAGAGTCACCTTTCTATTTAATTACTGTAATCATGCTTGCTCCTACGTAGTAGCAGGAGCGCCGCTCTATGGAGTACAGAAGAAATTGTCAGTTAGCCTACAGACTCCCACCCGGAGAGAAAGTATATTTCATGCACCCTGCGCGTAGCAAAAAGTATCGGGTTTTCTGCTTATAAGTGGATTCCTTCCACGAATCTATAATTATTTGTAAATGTGTATGCATTAAACAGTGTATGTCTCAAATTGTATGTGTGTAGTTTTTGTGCGTGTGTCAATAAAACTGGGAGTTCTCAAATTTGTGTCTCAAGTATCTTAACCCAACCCCATCCAGTTACAATCTGGTTGCCCAATCTGAACACTCCATTACATATTTCTTTAAAATCGTTAAATGCTCCGTGTGTCACAAATTTCAATTTTATGT
Organism: Caerostris extrusa; assembly: GCA_021605095.1. Taxonomy (NCBI): domain Eukaryota; kingdom Metazoa; phylum Arthropoda; class Arachnida; order Araneae; family Araneidae; genus Caerostris; species Caerostris extrusa. The sequence goes on from BPLR01007850.1 coordinate 36,800, forward strand.
GAAACTTTTTTGCTTAAAATTTTAAATTACTATTATACAAACCATAATTTTTAAATATATGTATTTGCCACTTTGTTTTGCAAGCATTAAAAGTGACTGTTTTGGGAAAATAGAACAAAACAATTCGTATGAAAAAAAAATATTTTAAGTTATTATAATTATAAGCTAAAATTCCATGTTAGACGTGGTTTTTATAGTAATAATTAATAACTCAAACATAAAAAATTAGAAAATTAGAATAGGAAGAAAAACTAAAACAATTAGAATTGGAAAATAAGGATTAGAAATTATGCAAATAAAATAGGAAACTGAACTTCGCAATTAAAGAAATTATGAAAAGATAATTTTTAATACATTTTTATAAGGAAAATAAGTTTAGATTAAAGAAAAATTCATATACTAAAAAGCTTGAATTAAAATTTGATGATTTTAAAGACTTCCAAAGAACGTTTCACCACCACCCACCAAGAAGTCCACCTTACGTTTCATAAATATTATTTAAAGTTTTTCAAGCTAGCGAAAAGAAAAAAAAAGTTCTGTAATTAATAAAGTCAGCGAAAAACTCAAAGTTAACATAATTTACAGCTAATTTCGTATATTTAGAATTCAAATTGTATATTATAACGAAATTTATGGATTTATCATCAGTGGCATGACAGCCCCATGGTGGAGCAAGGCTTTCTGCCTTCGAAAAAAGCGATGCTATCTTTTTACGGAGTAGGGTTGTCAGCCCTGCTCCCAACGCTCAACAATCTTATTAGACTGGGACCCATGGTTTAAAGTGGTTTCCAAATTACCACAAACATCCACGGCATCACCAGGACCCGAATCTGAAACCACGGGCAACGAGCGCCAGACACTCGGCTATCTGTGGCCCTTTTTTAATATTATGTAATTTAGAATTTCAATTGTTAAAAATTTTAAAAAAATGTTTTGCAGTTAAAACCTTTTCGAAATCACCTCTCTCCCCTATTACACTGCTGCATTTGAATTCGTCCGAATTGGTCGTTTGCGAATTTAACATTGGTCAGACAGTAGTACTATGGTAAATCAACAGCCTTTAACTTTATTACATTATTAACAGTTCTTCTTTCTTCACAGTCTTTCTAAATTATATATAGGGGTCTGATGGATGAGTGACTAGCACTCGGCTAGCGTCGGTTTCGAGTCCCAGCGATGGCGTGGGTGATTGCAGTGGTTCGGAATCCACTTTAAACCATAGGTGCCGGTCTAATATGACTGACTTTTGGGCGTAATGGTGACAACCCTACCCCTACCTACTGACTGATTTCCACACAACAGATATTGTCTTTTTACGGGAAAGGGTTGTCAGCCCTACGCCCAACGCTCTACGATCATATTAGACCGGGGTTTATTAAGTTAAGTTTGTTAAGTTGTTAAGTTATTGTGGTTTAAAATGGATTCCGAACCACTACAAACTTACATGGCACCGCCGGGACCCGAATCCTCTGGCATCGAGAGTCAGAGCTCTAGCCACTCGGTCATCAGGTCCAAGTAAAACTGGCATTGTCTGAAGAAATATTGAAATATAGCCTTTATTTTATTATTTTTTTTTTTTTGACATATATAATAAAAATTTCATAAAAAAATTTATTTTAGTGAATTGAAATCCCATATTTAATACTTCGTAAATGAGTAATTTACACATTTTGTTGATTTTGAAAGTGGTTCAAGTCCACCAAAAGTATGAATATCTTTTAACTAATACTTTAAAACGATCACATAATAAATATCAAATATAATTATGGTATCAATTATAAATCAATTTCATATTTAAAAAATATAAAATGAGCGTATTAACATATACAGATATTTTCCAAGCCATTCAGATATAAACATTTAAAAATCTCCATATGATATAAAATGGACTTACACCACTTTCAAAGAAAACCGTTATTTTTCGCAATTATTAATAATGACGTTTCAAAGAAAAACAAGTAATATTAAAAACAAAAAATTAAGTCAATTCCTACTTTTTTTCACTATATCTCAGAAATATATAAATAATTTTAAAATAATTTTCATTGGTTTTTTTAAGTTTATCTGGCGCCCTCTATTGGTAGATACATGCACCTTAAATCTAAAAAAAAACTAAAAATTAATTCATTAAATTTAATGAATGAATTAATATTTGGAAAATCTGTATTCACATCCAGTGTCATCCACTACAAGTTCAAAAAAAAAAAATGTATTTAAACTGGAGTGGTTGAATGAAAAGTGTTTTATGAACGATTGAAAATGTGAACAAGATATATATAGGAGAGTGTGAGCTAATAGAAGGAATTGAATAAGCTGAAAAAAGAAAAAAATCTCGTTCACGTTTAATTTTTTTTCATTCGTTTATTTACTATTTATTACTTTTTCTATTTTTTTCCTACGTTCGCCTTCGTTTCCAATATTTAATTTAAGCAGTTTTTCTATATTTGATGATGTTTTATTTTTATACGTTAAAATGTTTCAATCTCGCTTATATTTCGTAATGAACACGTCGAAACTGGCAGACGATATCACTTACCGTTTCTATGGCAACTGCAGTAATATTTTCTTAATTGAAACGAAATTCAAATTCTTTATTTTATTTTAAAATTATTTCGAATCGGTGTCCATAGTCTGCATTTGCTTATTTGTTTAATTATTATGTCTATTGAAAAAGTTCTTCGCACTTGAAATATTTAAATAAATGACAAAAAAAGGAACACTTAATATTCTCCTTCCTTAAAACTAATCATTTAACATTATTTTATTATATTTTATATTTTATTTTATTATTTAACAGATTTGAGCCATGTCACTTTTTAGATTATACATTGAAATATTTAAAAATATTGGACGAGAGAAGTATTAAATTTTATTGGACGAGACGATATTTCATTTTTACGAACATATTTTTTATTTTTTAACTTAAAATATATTTTAAAGGTCAGTCAATTGGCAGAAAAAGTTACTCAAAAAGTATTTGCATACAGAATGAATTTGTTGTATTACATATAAATAAACGTAAAATTAGCTATGAATATAAAATATACATTGCATTTACAAAAGAAACATATTCTATATTACAATTGATAATTTTATTTAAAACTATTGAATAAATGATCTTGCAATTTATTAAACTAATGTACTACTAGTTAAGTTTAAATTATTTTTTTTACCTATTTTTTGATAACTTAATCCAAAATCATGTAGAATTATTGCCTTTTTACAGATAGCTACTGAAAGTTCACATGTTTATCGTTGCCATGGCAACAGAAACTGACAGATTTCAAGTTTGGCGTATTCTATAATGCGATGTCAAAGAAGTACCGTACGTTACATTTTTAGTGCTACATTTTGTTATGTATTTATGTACTGGTATTGGTATTATTGACAATATACGAAATTCGTAATTAGTAATATATACAATATACTATATTTTATGAAATAGTTATTTGTGTATGGTTATTACTCATATAAAGTATTAGTTAAGACAATTGAGTTGATATTTAAAATATACTGTACCCTGAGGAAGTCGCCAATCTTGCAATCCGGAATATTTCTCCAACGTTCCGCCAATTTCTTTAGCGTTTACAATACTATAATTAGAGGAATTCATAACTTCTTTTTATTGCTACTTTGATATTTATTTGTAGAATTTTTGATTAAAATCTAGAATCCTGTACCCTTTGTGCCAAACACATCGCCAAGTTGCCAAGTCGGAAAGTAAGCATAGAAATGAATGGGCCAGGTAGTTTGCGCGGTAAAATGATATTACGCCAAAATCGTTTACTGGGTTGCCAAATTGCCAAGTAAACAGACAAAATGGCTGCCGAAGTTCGGTGTCATTGTAAAATGCTATTTCGCCAAAATTTATTGCCAAACAGTGCGTTTAGCCAACATTAGCAGCCAAATAGCTATTACGTCAAAGTTTATTCCTGAAAAGGTTTTGTAGCTAAAGTTTATCACTTTAACGCCAAATATTATCACTATCCTGCCAAAATTTTAATCCTCGAAATGCAAAATTTAATGCTTTATCGCCATTTTTCACTAAGCAAATTTTGTTATATAACTTCTTTTAAGCCAAAAAATACTTTATCGCCAATATTTATCGCTTTATAGCCAAATTTTTTCACTAAGCGAATCTTGTTTTTAAGGTGCTTTTACGCCAAAAGTTAATGCTTTATCGCCAAATTCTTATCACTAAATTTTTTATCTCTGGAATACTTTTGCGCCAAATGTTACCGCTTTTACGCCGCAATTTAGCGCTATTATGCCAAAAAATTATATCTAAAATGCCTTTACGCCAATTTATATCGCTTTATCGCCAAATTTTTACCAACTATTATGTCTTTTCTTTTTACGCCCCATATTGTCGCTTTAACGCCAAAATATATCATTATTTTGTCAACATTTTATTTCTAAATTGATTTCACACCAAACGAATTCCTCTAACTATAGTATTGCAACCCTAAAGAAATTGGCGGAATATTGGCGAAATATTCAGGGTTGCAAGGTTGGCGACTTCCTCAGGGGTACAGTATCCTAGATTTTAACCGAATTTTTAATTATAGTAAATAAGAACATAAATATATTTTCTTTTAAATAATTATTCCGATAAATTATTGATTATTCTGATATAGTTCTTATAACGAATGTCGGCCACTGATACAGAATATAAACAATTTTTATGATGTTGCCATTCATGAAAATACGAAACAAATAACAAAAACTACTTTTTATTTTATTAATAACTTATATTTGATTATCTAATAATTATTTTCTTTTTATTGCTATTGACATAGTTACGGTTTTATGATAACCGTTATTTGAATTCGCTCAAAAAACATGTTACTTTTTATTTTAGAATGTTAGTTCACGACGAAAACACCGATCAAACAAATCAAATTTTTCGTGGTTTTGTGATGTTTCTTTTTAGCTCTGTTGACATAGTTGAGAAGTTTTGTGGCAACCGTTATTTTGAATTCACGTGAAAAAATGTAACTTTTTAAATTTTAGAACGTTAGTTCATGGAAGAAAAAAGGCCGCTGGAAATGTTTGTTTTTCATTTTTCTGTGATTTTGTGATGTTGTTCTTGCTTTCTTCACACATTTAACATGCTATGAAAGGGCAAGTTTTAATGAAGAAATAAAAGTATCATTTTCGACTCCAACAAAAGATATATGAGAATAAAATGTAAGTTATTATCTGGTTTCTTATCTTTTTTTTTTTTTTTTTTTATACATTATAGGAAAAAAATAAAAAATTGGCATATCAGTAAATAATTTGGCGTAATTTTATTGTTACAGCGATTATTATCATTGTTAAAATTGTTAATAAGTATGAATTGTTTCATAAGTTCATTCATAAGTCATAAATGAATTGACGTCATAATTGTTTATTAAGATTATTATCATTATTTGTTAGTAAAACAAAATTCCACATAATAATTTGGTGTTAAAAAGTTAAAATTTGGCGTAAAAGCAATTTAGGAATAAAATTTTGGTAAAAAATTATATATTTTGGCGTTAAAGCAATAACATTTGGTGTAAAAACAATTCATTAAAATTTTGCCATAATAGTTGTAAACTTTTGGCGATAATGCGATACAAGTTGTCATTAAGACAATTTAGGTATAAATTTTTAGACATATTAGAGAGTTTTTGCATAAAGTTTTTTTTATCGTCCGATATTGTTTTCTTTCTAGCTCGCATGCTCATAGGAATAACTCAGTAGTGAAGTATTACAGATAAGCATGCGCAATAGGTACAATGTTTCTTATGAGCATGCGCGCTAGGAAGAAAAATATCGGACGATAAAAAAACGTTATGCAAAAAACTCTATTAGTGATAAAATTTGACATTAAAGCTATAACATATAGCGAAAAAGCATTTCAGGAATAAAATTTTGCTTAATGAAAAAATTTTAGCGGAAAAGCATTTTGAGAAATATAATCTGACGTAACTGCTGTTTGGCTACTAATGATGGCGTAATAGCTATTTCTAGTGATAAATTTTGGCAAAATAACGTTTTACAACGACACCGAATTTCGGCAACCATTTTATTTGTTTACTTGGCGACTCGTCATCCAAGTAGTGGATTTTGACGTAATATTAGAGTTTTTGCATAATGTTTTCTTATCGTCCGGTATTTTTTTCTCTCTAGCGCGCATGCTCATAGGAAACATTATTACAGATACGCATGCGCAATTTCCTATGAGCATGCGTGCTAGGGAGAAAAAATACCGGACGATAAAAAACGTTATGCAAAAACTCTCTATTGTTTTACCGCGAAAATTGACTACGGCTTTAATTATGTTTACTTGGCGACTTGGCTTCATAATGATTAATTTGGCACAAAGGATACAGGATTCTAGATTTTTACCAAGCAATTCAGTCTCATTTGCTTTCTAGGGTTATTTATGCAAAATGTTGAGTGTGTGTAAATACTTTTTTGGCTCACTGAAAATTTGCTTTGTAACATATTTCTAATGCCAAATATGAATAAAATATAAAATTATAAAGTCGAAAGAGAAAAATTTTTTTATGTAAATTTATTTTTTGATAAAATCGCAAAAATAGGTGAAGTTGAAATTTGACGTCAAAAATTCTTTTCGCCAAAGTACGTTAAATGACGGGTTGTGATTTTAAATGAAGTGTATTTAGGGATTGCAATTTCGGATCAAAAGTTCAATACCGGTATTCGGTATTTTTAGATCTTAATATCGGGATACCGGTTTTAATACCGGTATTAGAAATTTAAAAAAAAAAAAAAAGAAAAGAAAACGCAAGTGTGTTTTTGTTTTATTTGCCAGCTTTATTAAAGCATGTAAATATCACAAAATATTTGTAACTTATAAATTATAACAGTATATAAAGAATCACAAAAAGTAAACGAACATCTTATTTATTTAAATCTCAAAAAAAGTGTAAATATCACTATTCAGTCTGTGGTACTATTACAAATTTTTGAAAAATGATCTTAAAAACATAATGCATCAATTGTACTATCATTAAGGCTGGAACGTAATTTTTGTGCAAAAATTACCAGCTGTCGAAAACGCTCTTTCAGCACCTACGCTAGTTGGTGGTACTGTTAGCAATGCGCGATATACTTTTTCCAAGTATTTACCTCTAAATCCCTCCTCTTCAAATAAATCTATTTCTCGTCGGATTGTTTTGGATACAGCTGATTTTTGTATTTATTTTGGTTTGTTGAAATTTTTTACTTATCGCTAATTCTAATTTTTGTTCAAGAGACAATTAATTTTCACTATCAACATTAGTGTCATTATAATCTTCGATAACTGTACCGAATTCTTCTGAATGTGGATAGGTTCTGAATTCTGAATAAAATTTTACAGATAAGAAATCTAAATTTTTAGCAAATACCGAAAAACCGGTATTTAAACTTGTGAATACCGGTATTACAAAACTGTACAAATGACTCAAAATACCGGTATTCGGTATCCCGGTATACCGGTATTGCATTCCCTAAGTGTATTGCAAACAGTACAGAACCACATTTGGCAATACTCACCCAATTGGAGCCACGAAAAAGTCGCCAATTCCCAACGGCCCTATTTTTGCGATTTGGCCCATTTTTTTTTTTTTTTTTTTCTTATTTGTATCCCAAAATAATTCTAACAAATTATTTTTATATTTTTAATAAAAACTGTCTTTTTAATTGTACTTTAACAGCAAAATAAAATTAAAGCTTTTAAAATCCTGTCCTAAAATCATCTGTTTTCCTTCATAAATTCTTTGTTCCGTTATTCAAAGATAAGAATAATATAAATTACAAATTGTATAATGCATAAAATAAATTTGTGCGTGTGTTTGTTAGTCTGTATACAGTTTAAAAACTATAATATTCAGAGATTAATTTTTTCGCTCAATTTATTATTTTCTTATCTGATGCTTAACCAAAACTCACGAAAAATACGTTCTTTTTATTAAATAAAAATATTTGGAAATAATAATTCAAGAAAGTGTTTTTCTAGGGTCATCAGATTATTTATAAAGAATATTTTGAACGGTATTAAGAATAATTTTTATTTACTTTAGATTACATAAAAACATACATGCAGACAGACAGATACTTAAACAAACACTGTAAGCGTACTTCTCTTACACACTGGCAAGAGCGCCCCCGCGGTGTTCAGGAGAAAGGGTCAGCAGGCTTCCAGACTCTCACCCGAGAGGAAGTATAACTCAACCTGCTCTATCGCTGAGAACCGTTTAATTTATAGTCTCTCATCCCAAGGGAAATTATTTAGCGCAACATTGCGTATTAGATGGCCTACAGACTCTCCGCAAGAGATGAAATATATTTCGCACACACTGCGCGTATCTGAGTAGCATATTTTTAGCTTTGAAGTGGAGTCCTTCGCAAAATTTATAATTACATGTGGTTAAATGTGTCTAGTTGTATGTGTGTCTCTAATTGCATGTGTGTGGTGTTTGTGCGTGTGTCAATAAAACTGTGAGTTTCCAGATCTGTGACTCAATTATCTCATCCCAACCACACAGTTACAATCTGATTGTCTAACCTGCACACTACAATATTTCATTTAAAAAAATTTGTCGATTCTTTTTTCAAATATTAAATTCTTTGAAAATAAAATACTTCATATACTATACACAATAAAATAATACAGTTCTTGTAAATAAACTAAACAAGCATTGTATACTGAAAGTTCTTGATGGATAATGTATATGATTGCGCGTATCATTTACGTAAAATCTGCGAAGTGAATATTAATTATTTTTAAATACTTACTAAATTACTGCTTAATCTCGCTTCATGTCTTAAAGTGTGATTTTCTGATTTATTCAAATAAAAAATACATTGATTTGATTTTCAAAAGTAAAATAATAAATAGAAAATAAAATAATAAAATAAAAAAATTCTGTGGCAAAAGAAATAAAACAAAGTTCTTGATTAATTATTCACATCGTTCTTATGAATAATAATGTGACACCAAACAGAAAGTTCTTTATGAATAAGGCTTGTATCATTACAAAATGAATAAATAATGTTTTCTAGATTTATGATTCTGCAAACAGATTTTCAGATTCTTTCAAACAGATGTCAATTCTTACCACAATACAGAATTCCTTGAATATTTTGGCTAGCAATTGGCGATTTTCCTCCAGGTTTTCTCAAAAAAGACACGCAAATGCAGAGGGTTTACCCTTAAAAGTCCTCCTTTTAGACAATTACTACCCTCTAGGAGTCCCCGAACTCCTAGAGGGATGTTTCTCCGTAGAACAGAAACCTGATCGATTTTCCTCCAGGTTTTTTCTCAAAAGACACGCAAATGCAGAGGGAGTTTACCCTTAAAAGTCCTCCTTTTAGACAAATTACTACCTCTAGGAGTTCGGGACTCCTAGAGGGATGTTTTCTCCGTAGAACACGAAACCTGTGCTAAATAGGGCCTGATGGCCAATTGGCTAGCGCTGTAGACTTTGGTGCTCAGGTTCGAATCCTGGCGGTAGCATAGACGTTTGTGAGTGGTTTGGAATCGACTTTACACTATAGGTCCGGCCAGTCTGTTTAGCCCTCGTGTGCACGAGATGACCGTAAAGAGAAAAGCCAAACCAAACCTGTGATAAATAGAAAGTGACACCAAGGTTCTTTTTTTTTCATGGATTGTAATTAAAATTTAATAAAACCTCATTTTTATCTGGATAAATTTTTACCGCTTGTTTGATTTCAGTTTTCTTAATTTCATTCGTAAATATACGTGATGAAAATATGTTAAATTGCATATTTGCATATTTTTTTAATTCAGTGACACATTGTAACTTTTCTTTATTTTTAATGCTTCTTAAAATTTCTTTTCTCCTGTCTTTCTCACGTGAAGCTGATTACGCAAGTTTTTCGCCTACAATTTTCTTTTTCTCCTTGGGGAAAAAGAAAAAAAAAAGAATATCTTGAAGGACATATTTCATTGGTTGATTTATCACACGTGATTGATTGGCCTATAAACATGATGAACGAGTGCGTCTTTTTTACTTTTAGGGGGACAGAAATGCAATGTCATTTTTTCAATTCCTTCTATTAGCTCACACTCTCCCAATATATATCTTGTTCCCATTTTCAGTCGTTCATGAAACACTTTTCATTCATCCACTCAAGACCAAATACATTTTTTTTTGAACTTGTAGTGGATGACATTTTGAGTTTTTCAAATATTAATTCAGTCATTAAATTTAATTAATTCATTTTAGTTTTTAGATTTGAGTTGCATGTATCTTCCAATAAACTAGGCGCCAGATAAACTTAAAAAAAAATGAAGGAAAATTATTTTATAAAGGTTCTTTTTTTCAATAGAGTGAAAAAAAAAAAGTAGGAATTGACTTTAAAATTTTTTTTTATATTACTTGTTTTAAACAAATAAATTTTTAACAAATTTTTACTTTTAACCACTGATGTAATCATTCTCATTATCAGCAGCATACCTTAGCAAAAAGGAGTCCTCCATTAGTTCAATGAATATAACTTTGGAGGTTTTTAATTTGTTATCACTTTTCAGGTTTCGAACCAAATTCCATGCTGCTCATTAGCTGCGCAATTTAACATTGGGCAGCGCATTGGGCATGTATTCAAGCATAAAACAAATCAGAATAAAGCAAAGTGTTTCTATGAACTGTAGAAATGCATTTATGCCCGAACATATTCGATTGTTTGTATCCCCATACATAACTTTCTGTTATACAAAAATAGCAATTTATTGCCTATAAAATTATAGGTATTGGTTTTTGAGAAGGAGGTTTTCGTGTCCCCAACACATTCATCCACTCAAGACCAAATACATTTTTTTTTGAACTTGTAGTGGATGACATTTGAGTTTTTCAAATATTAATTCAGTCATTAAATTTAATTAATTCATTTTAGTTTTTTTTTTAGATTTGAGTTGCATGTATCTTCCAATAAACTAGGCGCCAGATAAACTTAAAAATGAAGGAAAATTATTTATAAAGGTTCTTTCGCAATAGAGTGAAAAAAAAAGTAGGAATTGACTTTAAAAATTTTTTTTTATATTACTTGTTTTAAACAAATAAATTTTTAACAAATTTTTACTTTTTAACCACTGATGTAATCATTCTCATTATCAGCAGCATACCTTAGCAAAAAAGGAGTCCTCCATTAGTTCAATGAATATAACTTTGGAGGTTTTTAATTTGTTATCACTTTTCAGGTTTCGAACCAAATTCCATGCTGCTCATTAGCTGCGCAATTTAACATTGGGCAGCGCATCAGGGCATGTATTCAAGCATAAACAAATCAGAATAAAGCAAAGTGTTTCTATGAACTGTAGAAATGCATTTATGCCCGAACATATTCGATTGTTTGTATCCCCATACATAACTTTCTGTTATACAAAAAAATAGCAATTATTGCCTATAAAATTATAGGTATTGGTTTTGAGAAGCAGGTTTTCGTGTCCCCAACACATTCATCCACTCAAGACCAAATACATTTTTTGAACTTGTAGTGGATGACATTTGAGTTTTTTTTCAAATATTAATTCAGTCATTAAATTTAATTAATTCATTTTAGTTTTTTTTAGATTTGAGTTGCATGTATCTTCCAATAAACTAGGCGCCAGATAAACTTAAAAAATGAAGGAAAATTATTTATAAAGGTTCTTTCGCAATAGAGTGAAGAAAAAAAAGTAGGAATTGACTTTAAAAATTTTTTTTTTTTTTATATTACTTGTTTTAAACAAATAAATTTTTAACAAATTTTTACTTTTAACCACTGATGTAATCATTCTCATTATCAGCAGCATACCTTAGCAAAAGGAGTCCTCCATTAGTTCAATGAATATAACTTTGGAGGTTTTTAATTTGTTATCACTTTTCAGGTTTCGAACCAAATTCCATGCTGCTCATTAGCTGCGCAATTTAACATTGGGCAGCGCATCAGGGCATGTATTCAAGCATAAAACAAATCAGAATAAAGCAAAAGTGTTTCTATGAACTGTAGAAATGCATTTATGCCCGAACATATTCGATTGTTTGTATCCCCATACATAACTTTCTGTTATACAAAAAATAGCAATTTATTGCCTATAAAATTATAGGTATTGGTTTTGAGAAGCGAGGTTTTCGTGTCCCCAAACACTTTAATTTTTTTTAAATTTCTTTCACGAGATTTTTTTTTTTTTTTAAAATTTCTTTCACGGGGTTTTTTTAAAAATTTCTTTCACGAACTTTTTTTTTAAATTTCTTTCACGAACTTTTTTTTTTTTAAATTTCTTTCACCAGTTTTTTTTATGCATCATATTTATTTTAATTTTTTTCACGAGATAATAATTATAAAATTAATTAACATAAAATTGTTCTAAAAGATAATCTGATAAAGGCAAAAACACTATTTTATTTCAAAGTGAAAACGGGATTTTTTTTTTTAAACCTATAAAATTCCAAACGATTTAAAAAAAAAATCGTTTGGAATTCTCTAGTTTTTATTTTTATTTAATCTGCTTTCATTTTTCAGTTCTGAACGATAACTGATGAACATAATTTATCGCCTGAATATGATTTATGCAAATTTTTTTCTTTATTTGTGTGTTTAAGATTGATTGTTTTGCATTTTATTCTTACGTTAAATTCTAAATTTCATTGGCAACCTGTATATCGGGTTAGCCGATTATATTTTCTTTTGTATTTAATTTAAATTTTTTTATTTTTCTCATTTTAGATTTTTTTTTCTTTTCTTTATAAATATAATTTAAATATATTACATCAAAAAAAAAAATAAATCGTGGCAAAATTAATTAATTATGTGCATCAGCATTCTGTAAACGAGGAATTTGACGGTAAATGATTGCAATAAGATGTGCTTCGACTTTTAATGATTCTCTCATAATTTATAAAACGCTGCTTTAAATAACAAATAACTTGCCTTTTGATTAAATGCATAAATATAGAACATTCTAATCTACCATCAATATTTATTAGACATCTTCCTTTTATTAATTAACCTCTTAAGATGTGCAGACATATATATTAACATTGCTGCTTTTTTCATTCATTTTTTGGGTTTCGAACCGAGCTCCATGCTACTCGCTGGATGCGCATTTATCATTGGGCAGCGTGTCGGCCGTGAACTATTACTTGATCACGTGTGTGGATTTATGTATTCAAGCATGAAACAAATCAGAATAGAACAATGTATTTCTATGAATTGCAGAAATGCTTATCTGCCTGAACATAAAAAACATATCCTATTGCTATTATCTACGTGTTCCACAAAACTGCTGTTATCTACGAAAGAATATTCTACTTTCTGTTATAAAAGAAGTGGTAATTTATTACGCATAAAATAATGGATATTGTTTTGGGAGGCTGAGTTTTTCGTGGCCCCAATACTTTCAGTTTTTTTTAATTTCTTTCATGAGCTGTTTTTTAAAAATTTCTTTCTCGAGTATTTTAAATATTTCTTTCACGAGCTTTTAAAATTTCTTTAACTAGGTTTCTTATGCATAGTATTTATTTTAAATGTTTTCACATGCTAACAATTATATAATTAATTAGTGTAAAATTATCCTAAAAAATCGTCTGGTAGAAAAGAAAAACCATTTTATTTCAAAGTGAAAACGAGATTTTTTTTTTTTTTAAATCATTTGGAATTCTATAGTTTTTTATTTTTCATTTTAATCTGTTTTCTTTTTCAATTCCTTCTATTAGCTCACACTCTCTTGTTCAAATTTTCAATCGTTCATAAAATACTTTTTATTCATCCACTCGAGTTCAAATACATTTTTTTGAACTTGTAATGGATGACACTGGATGTTAATACAGTTTTTTCAAATATTAATTCATTCATTAAATTTAATTCGTTAATTTTAGTTTTTTAGATTTAAGTTGCATGTATCTACCAATAGAGAGCGCCAGATAAACTTAAAAAATGAATGAAAATTATTTATAAAGGACTTTCTATAACATAGTGAAAAAAAAGTAGGAATTGACTTAAAAAATTTTTTTTTTTATATTACTTGTTTCAGTTTTGAGCAGTAACTGATGAACATAATTTGTCGTCTGAATATGATTTATTGAAACTTTTTGCTTTCTTTGTGTATTTATTATTATTTTGTGTATTGCTGTTATGTGTTTTGTTATTAAATTCTAAATTTCATGGGTAACAGTATATCGGGTAAGCCGATTAAATTTTCTTTGTATTTAATTTTTTACTTTTATTTTTCTTATTTTGAATTTCCTTATAAATATAATTTAAATATAATACATCAAAAAAATAAATCATATCAAAATCAATTAATTACGTTCATCAGCATTCTGTAAACGAGTTAAGTGATAAAGAAATTTGATGATAAATGATTGCAATCGGACGTGTTTCAACTTCTAATTATTATCTCATAACACCCTGATTTAAATAACAAAATAGCATAGCTGCCAAGAATTGCTTTCTGATTAAAATGCATAAATATAGAACATTCTAATCTATCATCAATATTTATTAGACATCTTCCTTTTTATTAATTAACCTCTTAAAAGATCATATATATTTACATTGCGGTTTTTTTCTTAAATTTATGATTGTTTTAATGGGAAGAA
>BPLR01007851.1:0-31075 GCA_021605095.1 Caerostris extrusa
GTATTTATATATAAAAATTGTAAATCATGTAAACATATGAATAAAATAATATAAAATATGTCATGTAAACATCTCTTATATATTACACATAAAAATCTTTTAGAATCCTGACGATGAGATTGTATGAAAATTTAGAATATGTCAAGTCCCGGCTAACAGAATTTAAGAACTACAGCCAGCTAAGTTTCATAAAATAACCAAAGGATACATAAAGAAGTGAACTTCGTTCTTTTGAAGAATTATGAATATGTGAATGGGTAAACTAAACCAAAACAAATTCGTGGAATAAATTCAAGGTGCAAAGGATGTATTGATGAAAAGAGATTTATTAATTGTAACCAAGATACAAATAGTATTTCATGAGTATTCATTTATTCCTAAACTGCAAAAAGATGCTGAATGAATGCTCTGAAAATGTTTCAAACGCTTTCACAACAATACTTTGAAATATAAAGTTAACTATTGAGTATGTGTTACATCTGCCTGGAAGTATGAAAGGGTCTTTTATGAATAATCGTAGGAAAGAGAGAAAAATACAGTTGATGCTCGCAATTTTTAAAGAAATGTTTATTATCAAAGTAAATTTTAAGAATTTCTTATTTGAAATCCACACCAAACACGCTAAGGCCAATTTGTTCTTTAGAAAAATAACCACATAAATTATTTAAATTAACGTACTCATTAATATCCAATTAATTAATAAAAAACTAGGAAGAAATTAATAATAAGGCATAAGTTACCAAAATTTACCAATGAATAAAACATGTGTATTACATATATTATTAGTATATTTAATATATGCTAATAGTAAATATTACATAATGAAATACTTATATTATACTATTTTTAATGCATATACTATTACCTAAAATTAGTGAATAACCCTTTTGAGGGGAAGGAGGGATCTTCTCTGCCTTTTAATTAAAAAATTGGTTTTTATAACATAGATTTTTAATATGTTCTTGTGAACATTGAATGCGTTTGAAAATTATATTTATAAGATGGTAGATAATGATGTAAATATTTACATGGTCGGAAGAATACTCAGCAGTTTTTCTGCTGACACAGTAGTTTCAATCATATCAGTAGATCTACTAAGTAGGTGATGGCATGTTCATGACCTTCAATGATTTTAGATAGTAAAATTTAGATTCACTCATTAAATGATTTTAGAGATTACGTCAAATGTGACGTTTTTACCAGGTTGTAGAATAAGCTGTTATACCCAAATAACAGAATAAGCTGTTATACTTATCTTCTTTCTATATGCTCTTATTAATACTTTCAGTAAAATTGAATGAGTATTTTAAGTTAAATCTGTAATTTCATTGGCCCTTACTCATAGTTTATTGAGTGAAGAAAAAATCCTTATATTTATTTAATTAGAATTTTAATAAAATCTCATATTAATCATATGAACGTATGCAATAAATTATTGAGTTTGACAATAAGGTACTTTAGATTTTTAAATTTTTTTTTAAGTGGCGAAAACCTTTTTGTAACCCAATATAATAGCATTAGCTGTTTACCTGGCATTTTTATTTTCCCTATGCTTTATGTAGTGTACATTAAGTAGTTTTACGTTTTCTTGGAATCATTATTAGGGCGACTAAGTAGGAAATGCTAATAGATAGCCAAAAAGCGAAATGAAACTATCACATTCACTAATTTTAATAAAGAATTCCTCAACCTCACTGACCCAGTATACTACTGTATCCAAAAAGTAAGACCAATTTTCAATTTAAAATTCCCGGGGCTAATGTAATTTTGAAAACGAAGAGCCCCTCTAGTCGGCCCTCAACCTCAACCGACGAAGCTCATGTCCAAAAATTAAAGATTTAGTGCTTGCAAACCGACGATTTACAATTAGAGACCTTGCTGATGATGCTGGAATTTCAAAAGGATCGGTCAATTCCATTTTGGGCCTCAAAGCTTCAAATCTGAATTGGTACCGGAGACACTGAATGCGTCAGCTCACACTGTATTGATTTTTGTGACTATTTCGCCAAAAATGAAATCCATATGGCCCCAGCAACCACCGTATTCACACCGTGCCTTCTGGCTATTCCTTAAACTCAAAGACCACTCCTGGGACACCGTTTTTGAGTCGATTGAAGAGATTCACCATGAATTGGCGAGCGCTTTGAATGCCATCCCTGCCAATGACTTTTTAGCATGCATTGAGGATTGGGAAAAAAGTTGGCATAAGTGTATTGTGTCCGGAGGAGATTACTTTGAAGGCGATGAAATTAATTTGGAAGAATAAATAAAGAGATTTTGAAAAAAAAAAATAATTGGTCTTACTTTTTGGGCACAATAGTACTTGCCACTCAGTGATGACTTTTCACTATTTTCTCTATTCAAATTAACTGATTGCCGACATGACGATAAGCAGGCCAGGTTTTGCCCGGCTTCAAAAAATTAAACGTGTTTAGTTTTCATTCATGGAATTAAAGTGTTCATTAATATATCCATCATCTTAATTGTATAAATCAATATGTTTTTCGTATTTCATATTAATATCTATTTTTAACGGGCACTGATAAAAAAAAAAATAATAGATGAGAATTTTTAGAGATTTCAACGATTTTTAATTTTGTTAAATTTCATTTAAAAAGGTTCAAGTTGCAAAGTAATCGAGAGGAAATCTCAGTCATGGATGGAAAACACTGATAGTGATTGAGAATTATAGTTAGACAAACTGTAACTGAAAAATTAATTGAAGAAATTATTTATAATTTTAAAAATTAAAAAATAAATCTTATATAACATGATATTTATAAAAAGCAAAAAAATATATTAAAAAACTACAATAGCATATTCAAAAATTGAATATTTGAATCAATTAACTTTAATTTATTTAATTTTTTAACAATTAGCTTTAAATTAAAGATAATTTCTTAATCTAACGATTAGATGGCGCCAGATGACATTAGAGAACATCAAAGAAAAACACAATGCAGAGAATAGTTTTTATTGAATTAAAAAAGAACTGGTTAAAATAGGGAGTTAACACAGAGTTAAAGAATTGTAACTTCAGAGAAAAAGAATACTTTATGTGTATTCTAATTGTTACAGTTTTTAAGTTAGGCTGGAAATAATAATAACAGACATTCACATAACTACATACAGACATTCACTTTTATATACATATGAATTATATTTGTGATTATCAATGGAAATAAAAAATTCTTTTCTGTCGCATAACAAATGTATTAAGGATATGCAAAGGGAAAAACGCACACGTATTAGCAGGATATCATGTGTTTCTTATTTATTTTTAATATAACTGATTGAATTAATTTGGTTTTACGCATTTAAAAATATCAGAAATAGAAATCCCTGCCTTTATTTTATTGGAAAAAAAAAGGATTTGGAACAAAAAAGTTTGTTGTTCCTTGTTTTAAAGAACTTGAAAGCTATAATAAAATGGAAAATCAATCTCTTGTTATCGATAAAAATATTGAATTCAACAAAAAAAAAACTATTGGTAGGGTTATGAGGAATATTTGATTATCTAAAATGGATAGGAAAAAAATCGCACCCTGTTTTTGTCATTTTTAAATATATCTGTTTTGATTTCACTCAATTCTATTATTTCTACCCATTTTCTCAGAATTATTCTAGGATTGCGATTCTTAGTCTTCCTTTTACCGGAAAAAAAAAAAAGAATTTTAGAACAAAAAAAAAAGTCTCAAAACCCCTGTTCTAGAAAGTCTTAAGATTTGCAATAAATCGGAAAATCAACTTATTGATATCGATGTAATTACTGAATTTAACAAAGAACTATCGATAAGGTTATTGAGACCTGAATAAAATAAAGTTTGCAAAAATTTAATCATTGGCAATCATGGCAAAGTGGAAAGACTGAACGGGAATGGAGCTAAATGTATTTGTAAATCGTCGTTACCTTTACTATATTGATATGATGCTTTCAGGGCCGGATTTTCCTATAAGCTAACTAGGCTTCAGCCTAGGGCCTCAAGATCAGTGGGGCCTACATTCAAAATGTTAGCAAAATTAGAATTACGCTATTCTAAAAACAGTAAACACTAAAACACTGAATCGAAAATAAGGAGAAATTCTACACATATGGCAATTAACAAACATAAAAAAGGAATGGTTAAGATCTGTTAAGTTTGTTTTGTTTCTTTGTAAATGTTGTGTGTTATGTTTGATTAGTTATTGTTACAAGTAATATATATCGTGCTGAGAATAAATGTCCAAATAAGTGCTCTCGACTTTTTTTTTTTTTTTTTTTTATTTATTATCCGTGCCACATTTTTTATAAAGATTAGTACCAATCACAACATTGTTTCATTTAACATATTGATATTTTTTACTAACGCAGCTGGTAAACACTTAAACAGCTTGGTCGCCTTAAGGCAAGCGTTGCACAGACGTTACTCACTTTGCATTACCCAGTTGGCGCGTGTAACTTGAAGATAAGCCACGGACGCGCAGCAACAATGCCCCGCAACGCTCTACGATCATAATAGACAGGGACCAACGGTTTAAAGTGGATTCGAACCACTACACACATCCATGGCACCGCCGGGACTCGAACCCGAAACCTGTGGGACCAAGCGCCAGAGCGCTAGCCACTCGGCTCTTCAGGCCCTAACATATTGATATATAATGATGTATTTTATTATCTCTCATGTAATTTAGAAACTTAAAAATGGGAGGTGAAAGGGCCTCATAAGTGAAATAGCCTAGGGCCTCTTTTCATCTAAATCCGGCCCTGGATGGATTGATGTGTATTTCATAGAATTGTTACTTCCATATATGTCATATGTAAAAAAATTTGCTTCATTTTTTTTTAAAAATATATTGCATAACAGTAAGATAATTGTGATGGAACAAGCATAATAATCCTTCTTTAAAAATGTAGGTAGGGTATTTTCTTAAATAGTGCCTTTTTTAAGACTACATTTTTAGAACAAAAAAAGTCTCCAAACCCTTGTTCTAGAAAGTCTTGCAATAAATCGGAAAATCAACTTCTTGATATCTTATATACAATTTCTTAAGTTACTGAATTTAACAAAGAACTATTGATAAGATTATTGAGACCTGAATAAAATAAATTTTGCAAAGTTTAATCGTTGGCCTTCATGGCAAAATTGAAATATTGCACAAGAATGCAGATTAACCCTTTCTTTAGTTAACAGAAAAAAATTAAAAATAAAAGTGTCGATAAAGCGTTCTTGTCAAGATTAAGAATTGCGAAGTAGGCACTAAATTCATACAGCGAGTAACATCATTCATTAAAATTCAGACTTTTGCCTCAAACAAACAGTCGCGCAGCCGCACTGCTTCGAAGATTTATTTTCCACTTGTCTCGGAGTCTCATCTTGGTTTGCATCGATCTGTTCTCTATGTTTTCTTATTTCGGGTAAGTTTTCTTATTTAGTTTTCTTATTTTCATTGGATTATTTCAGTTAAACTTTCTGAAGTTATTTAAATTTTAATCAATTTAAAAAAAATTTCTTTTCATAGCATGAAGAAGCATATTAAATAAGAAATAAGCATAAGAAATAAATAGCAAAATATAAAAATGAATACAAAAAGTAAATTAGAAGTTTATTTTAATATACACAGTCCAGTCACATTAATGTGAGCACCACCTACTTACAACGTCAACGTGAAATAACCAATCACAAAAGGCAGTTGGCAGGTGGAGTGTATATAAAGGATGTCCTAGGGCATCGGAAAGCATTTCAATCGTTGGCGTAATGCAGAAACGTAGCGTCCAAAAGGGCATGATTATTGGCTTTCGGGCCAAGGGTGGAAGCATTTCGGAAACAGCTAATTTTGTGAACCGTTCGCGTGCCGCCGTGGTAAAAGTATACCGTGCATGACAAAATGGCACCATCCAAAATCAGCGGCGTGGCACATGTGGTGCACCACGGGCTATAGATGACAGAGCTGAACGAAGGCTACGGAGATGCCTTCGGGCGAATAGACGTGCAATTGTTGAGCAACTGACCGCCCAAATGAACCAAGGGGCTACCAAGAGTGTATCCTCAACAACGGTTAAGCGAACGTTGCTGCGCATGGGCCTCCGCAGCAGACGCCTGGTTAATGCACCTATGTTGAGTGCTGTTCATCGGCGACGAAGGCTGGAATTTGCACGCCAGTACCGAAACTGGACGTCCACAGAGTGGCGACAGGTGGCTTTTTCCGATGAATCACGTTTTATGCTCCATCTGACAGATGGACGTTGGTGGATACGGCATGAAACGTCTGAAAGCAAACACCCTGCAACAATTGCCGGAATGATCCAAGCTGGAGGAGGGAGCATTATGGTTTGAGGAATGTTTTCCTGGCATTCACTGGGTGCACTCATCATTGTGGAAGGCACGATGGATCAGCACAAGTACGCATCTGTCCTTGCGGACCATGTCCACCTCTACTTGTGAATTATTTTTCCTCAAAATGATGGCATCTACCAGCAGGACAATGCGAGGTGTCATACAGCTCGCAGTGTATATGCGTGGTTCGAAGAGCTCCAGGATGAGTTTACCTTACTCCCCTGGCCAGCAAACTCATCGGTTTTAAACCCAATCGAGAATCTGTGGGACCACCTCGATCGGGTTGTTCACGCCATGGATCCTCAGCCGCGTAATCTAGCGCAGCTGGCCACGGCACTGGAGTCCGCATGGCTCATTTCTATAAAAATGAAAATGTGTATAAACTATAAAAAAAAAAATTATAAATATTAAGATTATTTTATTCTTGATTATGCCTTAAATCAAAAGCATATTGTTTATTTTTTGGTTTTCAGCATTAGATAATAACAAATAAAAATAGTAAAATAGTTGGAAGAAATATCGATTTTACTAAACTTTTACATAAATTTTACGATATTGTTTTAATATCAAAATAAAAGAAATACTGTTAGTCAACAGTTAATGAAATAGTAAAAGCATAATAATATAAAATTTCTAGATAATACATTTTTTTTAAAGTTTAATCTGATTTCGTTTACAAGATTTCTAATTAAAATGTAAACGACCTGTTTTTAATTTTTGAAATTTTTGCGTATATAGAATTGATTTTGTTTTATAATGTTAATAAACTTAATGTATTTGCTGCTTTTAAATTCAATTAATGAAAACACATAAACTTTTAACGGTAAATATTTTTATTTCCGTTTTTTGATGTTGTGGGTATAATAACTTATTATTGTCGGCCAACTTTATACATTTCATGTTGAAGTAAAATTAGTTAGTTGTTACTTGTCAACATTACATTTTTGTATTTGGTTAAAGTAAGTATTTGTAATAGATAAATGTTGGAATTATTTCTTATTAAGCTTATTAGTTATCTGAAACGATCAAATTGAATTATTTGTATTGTATTTTAATATACTCATGTTTGTGAAAATTGCAACACCATGAAGAAATCGTCATAATTGAATGAAATTTAACAGTTGAGTGGTAGTGGTACAAATAAATGATTAAATGTTCAAAGCAAACAAATAATAACAAGAGATCGGAATCAGTATTTTGTGTAGACACCACGCGCCGCAATAAGTGCTGCTACACGACGTGGCATGGAGTCAAACAAATTTTGAATGTCTGCCTGAGGAAGAGCATTCCATATTGTTTGTATGCGCACCCAAAGTGCTTCTGCAGAAGCAACAAGACGAGGATCACGAGCGAGACGCCGAACAACGAAATCCCACACATGTTCAATCGGCTACATTCCGGGGAATACGCAGGCCAAGAAAGAAGCTGTACCTGCCGCGTTGCTAAGAAGGATTGAACAGTCCTAACGATATGAGGGTGGGCATTGTCCTGTTGAAATACAGCGCCTGGCAAGCTTTGAAGGAAGGGAACAGCTTGGGGCTGTAGAACTTCACTGATGTACCGGTTGCTGTTCAGATTTCCCACAATTCTTAGCAATTGAGATCGTCCATGACATGCTATGGCACCCCAGACCATGACTCCGGGTGTTCGTCCACTGTGGCGTTCGATAATGCACTCCGGAAGGTGGCGTTCACCGGCATAGCGTCTGACACGAATGCGGCCATCATGGTACCACAAATTAAAGCGGGATTCGTCAGAAAACACGACATGCTGCCAATTAGCCCGCCAGTCTCTATGCTGAGCGGCCCATTGTAGCCGCAGGCGGCGAAGGTTTAGCGGGAGAGGGATCCTGTATAAAGGAGTCCTTGCGCGCAGTCCACGCTGCAGCAGACGTCTACGAATTGATGAGGCACACAATGAAACACCTGTAGCTATTGACCACTGTGCTGCCAATTGTCTAGAGGAAGCTGTACGGTCCGTCAGCGCCATGCGGTCGAGGTGTCTATCATCGCGAGCTGACGTCACATTTCGAGGTCCACTCCCGGATTTCCGAGTTGTCCGACACTCGTCCGTCCACTGCTTCCAAAGACGCATCACTGTGCTGCTGTTACGCTGCACACGATCGGCTACTGCACGATAAGACAATCCAGCCTCACGAAGGCTGATGATTCTCCCCCGTTCAAACTCTGTAAGTTGTTCAAATCTCTTTCGTCGAAGAGGCATAAGCAACGATTGAGCTAACGTTTACCACTAGCAGATAACCACCGATAACCATACACGCTTCGCTACAGCCGTCTATTTATTCGGATCCATCTGCCGTTCAGAGGGCGCTGTTCAGCATACGCATGCGCTACGGATTTGAAATTCTAATGATTTGCACATCATGCGCTAATTTGCCTTTCCTGAAAATTTCAGCTCACTCGCGTAAGTCCTTCATGATGTTGCAATTTTCACAAACATGAGTTTATAACGAGTTTTGAACCATGTATTTATTTTTAATAACATAACCGATAAAATGTTTAAAAGTTTACTTGTATAATAATGAAATGAACATTTTTTATTGCTTTAAAATTCAAATATTAAATTATTGAGAAGCAAAGGATCTACCAAATTAATAGACGTGAATTAAAATAATAGTAATCGTTGGCCCAATTCTTACACTTGATTAAATTCTATTCTCAAAATTTGATGCATTCAATATTGTCGAGGAAGATGATAATGAGCATATATCCTTATGAAAAATAAGAGATAACTTATAGCTGACGAAGGGTATAAAATATCACGAATAATTGGAATAACCAAATATTAGAAAAAAATTATTAATTTTTTACAAGCTCATTTAAATAATTTAATTTATTTTGTATTTTACTTTTACCCAGATCTTAAACGCTGTCTTCTATCTTTTCAGAAAAAAATGTCTTTTGAAAAAAATCCTATCAAATCCAGCCCGAGAATCTTAAATCTACTGAAAGTAATAGTTCAAAGTTAAGAAAATTATCGGTGTTCAAAGGACTGATTTTCGCTATGCTATCTGCCACATCCTATTCCCTAACCACTGTTTTCGTCAAGGAGATGAAGAACTTGGATCCAGGTCAATTGTCTTTTTACAGATTTATTGCCATGTTTGCTATATCTATGCCAGATGCCATCAAATGTGGTGAGAATATTTTAGGACCTAAAGATTTACGTTTGCTTCATCTGTTACGAAGTATTTTAGGCACCACCGGTAACTACCTAAGCTACGTGGCCTATCATTACTTACCTCTTGGTGATGCAGCTACTATACTCGCCACCTTGCCCGTCTCTGTAACAATAACAGCTTGGATATTTCTCAAAGAACCTTGTGGCATATTTCAATCATTTATTACTGTTATTACTGTTCTAGCGATCTCCATCACAACTAAACTGCCATTCTTTTAATGGGAAATTCTCCTGGATATACAACAGAAAATATTTATGGTCTACTTGCAGCTATTGCGACGGTTTTGTTCAGAACATGTGAGATTCTAGTTATTAGAAAATGTAAAAGTGTTCATTATGCCATCATGATGTTCAATTTAGGTTGGGTTGCTGTCATAGAATCTTTAATATTGTCTGTCACTATTGGAAATTTAAAATGGCACCAATGCTATATGCAAGGTTTATACATTATTTTTCTGGGATTTTTTAGTTATTGTGCTCTTGCTTTTTTTGAATCTTGCTCTTCAGTGAGTTTGCTGGACCAGTTTTAACCATGAGAGATGCTGTTAATCTGGTTCTAGCATTCATATGGCAAATCTTTCTATTCCATGATAATCCACATTATTTTACTATTGCTGGTGCTGCTTTAGTAGGATTATCTGTAATATTTATTAGCCTAATGAAATGGGTGCCTTCTCTCTCAGAAGACTCTTCACTACGCAAAAGATTGAAATGGATTTTAATTTAAGTACCTATTGAGAATCAGGAAATTATCCTACTTTTGTATTAATTTACGTACATATTATATCAAATTGAACTATTTAATTTTTTTCCTTTTTTATACTTTTTCACACATTAAAAAAAACTATTTTACTAAAAAAAAAAAAAAACCAATAACTAATAGATAATATTCCAGAATCTAGGCCGTTGTCTCCAATGTTTTATCAGCGTAACATTTTTGCTGTACAATATATGCCTGACATTTTATTGCAAAACAAAGAATTCCAGCAAATTAAACTATAAAAAATATTTAAAATTAAGCAATTTACATAATTTCTAATAATTTTGAATGGAACATCAATATTATAAAAAAAATTATATGCATTTACTATTATATACATTTTTAAGTATATTTTTTTTTTATTTCAATGGCAAGTTTACAGGATAAAGATATCATAAAAAATGTGAAGAACGAGATAGAAGCACATTACATCAGTTCATTCATCAACTTAAGTTTGGCAATGTATAACGCTTCCATAGAGAAACAGGAGGCAATGCACAATAGAAAGCAAGGGGAGACATATCCTGGGTATCACACAAGGGTCAGAAGTCGGTGTCGGGTCAGAAGTTTATAATAATGTTTAATTCTGTGAAGGTGCTTGCTGTGACAATCGTGACTGTATAAAAGCTATGCGATCAATTTTTCTCTAGGCTGTTAAGGAATATCATGAATAGGATCTTACCAGGGTTTGTGACTGTTTCTAGATGCAACATCCCATCCCAGTCCCCATTTTTTCCCTCTATTCCGCAGTGGGTCGGGATCCACTACAGGACGACTGTTTTATTTTGATCCGACAGCAGTGCCAGAAGGTTAACAAAATCATCAATATCTTTAGATCGAGAGGAACATAAGAAATCTATGGCCTGAAGAGTTGCTCTCGAATCTTATAGAATCACCATTCAAAATTGGCAGATTTTAATAAATATAAAATATACTTTCGCTTTTGAAAGTTTTGTTCAAAAGAAGATTAATAACAAGACCACTTAAGACAAGATGTTTATAACAATACGTGTTTCAAGAATTTTTCTAGGAAATCTACTGCACAAGCTCGATTTTCACTTCTTTGTGAATTTATAATAATGTGATATTCTAATAATTTGTTTAAAATATTGATAGTATTAAATATCACTTTATAAAGCATTGAAGTTTGTTGTTGTTGTTGTTCAATTAAAAATAAACAGGTAAAATTTCGTGATATTTGATTATGCACTTTACAAAAATTTATTCCAGTTCCCTGATTTCTATGGAAATAAAATCCAAACTTATCTATGGAGAATTTTTCGCTAGACTTCAAGCAATTGTGGAATTATTTTTTCAATATGGACCGAGCAATCTGGTAAATAGCATGCTGGGTTAGGGTGGTGTCAAGTGAAGAACGATAGCTTTCGTGCTTAAGCCAGGGATGAAACAGCAAATTTCTTTGCAGAGATATCCTTTCATCCTGTTGTTGTTACTAATCCTCCTAGTGCGAGATAGCCTACACCAGGTCCAGAAGACCCCGTTGCAGGCGACTGAGCCATAGCTAAGGGTAATTTACAGCTTCATTTTAGCGTGGAACCACGAGAGCTGAAGACTGACTGAACCTCAAGACAACGCTTTACGATCCTATTATTCCGGGACCTACGGTTTAAAGAAGATTCGAACCACTACAAACATCCATGGCAACGCCGGGACTCGAATCCGAAATTAATCCCAAAATTAAGTGACTATTGCTGTGACTAATCCTTAGCAGTGTGGGACGGACATCTCATGAGTAGTCTACTCATGGATGGAGGGAAAAGGTGCATTTTCTGTTGTGATGGAACACCCAAGTGATCGTGAACATATTTTGGCTTATCTTTAAGTATCACTTCACGTACCTTCTGGGATACGTGTCCCTTACCTTGTAGACCACTGCTCTAAACCACGGTTCAAGTACCAAGATCGTACCGCAATAAACCGTAAAACTATATTCGAGCCGATTTCCGATTATGTCCTGCATCCGGCTCGGCGTGCTGCTCTAATTTTTTAATAATTTTTTCTAATCATTGCCTTTTAAAATATAAAAACACAATCATTGGCATGCATAAATCCATATTTATAGACGTCAACATTGTAATTTGGTTTGGTTTGTCTCTTTTTTTTTTTTTTTTTTTTTTGTACACTTTAGACTAATTAGCCCGGGACCTACAATTTAACATAGATTCAGAACTACTACTACTACACCACACCACATCACTGTGCCTAGAGCTGAGTTGTCCCTATACAATTTGGTAATGATGTGGCGGAGAATTTTGGCTGATGTCCGTGAAGGTCTTGCAGTCATATGAGACCGGGACCTATGGCTTAAAGTGGATTCCCAACCACTACAAACATCCATGGCCCCGCCAGAACTCGAATCCGAAACCTGTGACACCGAGCAGAGGACTGCTAGACACTCGATCATTCAGGCCCACCTTTCATTCTATTCGAGGGGAAGGATGTAAATGCACTTGGAAATGGTCGTTTTAAATTAACGTGGAGAAGAAATGTTTGAACAGTGTAGTAGACATCCACGTACTACAACTTGTGTAACTTCGAATCTACTATATACCTTCAGTTCAAAATCTACTACATACCTGTGGCATATTACATAGGATCAAAGTATTCCAGAACAGCAGCAGTTTTTATAATGCAATCAAATGTGATCCTAATTTTTTTATTATACATATATTGGTAACTGGTTTGCAAACATAAAAATGAAAAGAAATATTTTGCACTTCTTTCACATATTCTTTCATATATTATGCATTGTTAGATCAACCGATTTACAATGTGGTAATCAACGAAACGTCTTAAGAAGAATTGTGACCTTGTACACAAATGTTCAAATAAATTTTATGTTTTATAGTATATATTACCCGAATGATTATTAATTGCGAAAATAAAATCTGTACTCCGATCAGAAACGTTTCTCTTATGTACTTATTTAGCTATAATGAAACTTTATTTTGTGTCAGGAATGAAATAATTTATTCTATTATTGATATCTATTAACCGATACATATTTCAAAACTTTGTTATTGGCATCTACAGTAGAACCTCTGTAAGTCGAATTTCAAGGGAAACGCCAAATAATTCGAGTTATAGAGTTTTCGACTTGTGGAGGATTTCGACTTACGCGGATTTTGTAAGGAAATATTCGACTTGTAGAGGTTTAGATTCTTTCTAACTTATTTTGAGAATTATAAGAATAAGAATTATAATATATATTTCATAGAATTGGTTATTCTACATATTTACTGTATATACTCATACATTGATTTCTAAGAAACAATGACGTGCATTGTCGGCAAATCCTTAAAATTGGTAACTTATTTTTTGTCGAGCTATAGAGGTAATTAGTTTCAAATGATCGAGTTGTAAAGGTTGTAAAATCAAACATTGCTAATGTTCGAGATACAGAGGTCCAATTTTTTTTTTTTTCGAGTTACGGAGGGAAAATATATATCAAAATGGCTTGTGGGGATTGACTTATTATTTCGACATATAGAGGGTTGAAATTTCGAGTAATGGAGGTTTTCGGCTTATCGAGGTTCGACTTATAGAGGTTCTACTGCATAATAATCTTCTACTGTATTGCTTTAAACTTAAATATTATACTTCGCTGTGTATATATGGTTCACTGTGTATGTATGGTTCACTGTGTATGTAAAATCATAACTTTCTTACGAAACAGAATTTTGCTCTACTAAAGTTAAGAAAAGAAATTTAACTGTATAATAAAGCACAAGTCAATGGTATATAAACTGACAGTGATAATACTCATCAAATGTATTGTATTATGGCTCAGACTGAATTACATATTATTAAAAAAAAATGCATTTGGGAAATTCAAAATGGCTTCTCAATTATTCTATTTCAGAACATTTTCCTGTCGAACATTTTTGTAGGGAACCTTGATTAAATATTAATCTTCTTTAATATTATATATCAATTATGTCATTAAGCACATTAATTATGAAATAGCAGCCAAAATTAAGGTAACCGTGCTTCCTCCTACACACTAGCAAAAGTGCAGATCTAGATCTGTCTAGATCCTTCCCAGCAAAAGTGCCCCTTGTGACTTTCAGGAGAAATGGTCAGTCGGCCTCCGAGACTTTCACCCGAGAGGAAGTACAAAACTAACTGCTTTCTCGCTGAGAAACTTTTAGTTTATAGTCTCTCAACCAGAGAGAAATATATTTAGCTTATTCTGGAGCGTAAGTTGACCTACAGACTCTCATCCGGAGAAGAAGTATATTTGAGCATCCTGCGTGTAGCTGAGTAACGGGTTTTCGGCTTTGAAGTGGAATCCTTCCACGAATCTATAATTATACGTCTTTAAATGTGTTAAATAATGTAATGTCTCTTATCGTATGTACGCGATGTTTGTGCGTGTGTCAATAAAGCTGTGAGTTCTCCAATCTGTACCTCAAGTATCTCAAACCAGACACCCCCAGTTACAATCTTGTTGCCCAACCTACACACTACAATATTAATTTATTGTAACTGTGGCAACATGTGCTTCAAATTGAACAACTCATATAGTTGAAATTACGTAGCAATTTGTATCCCATTTACTTGAAAGAAACTTTTTATGGATCAAACAAGATTAAATAATGTTTGAATTAATAACAGTAATTTTTACTTTTCGTTACTTGCACATTTTTTGTGAACGTCAAATAATCAAATGATAACAATGTACTATTCTCACATGATGAAAATTGCAGAGGTCAAATAGGTTTTTTAAAAACTGATCACAAGCAAAAGTTCCCATTCAGACTCCAAACATCAGGTTTTTTTTTTTTTTTTGTACATCATTACTCGATTATGACATCTGTTGCTTCACTTACATATGCTCATCCATCCGTTACTTTTTTAAATAAGTGCGAAAGAAAAAAATTTGTTTCCAATTGTACGCTTTTCACTAGTGAATATATAGGTCATCATGTTACTTCATTACATACATCCCAATAAGTTTATAAATTTGTCCATTCATCATTAATAAGTAACGCATTTTGTCCAATCTCAATGGAATCACACAAAAATTTAAAAAGCGTTAATAATTTTTTAATTTATTTCGTCATTTTTTTTTTTTTTCTAGTTGAAAGAAATTTTATTTTAAATTGCTTTCATGTATTTTAGAGCATCAGTTAATTGTTTTATAAGTTTTACCAAAACAATCCGCCAAACTAGAAAATTTCATATAAAATTTCTCTTACTTTTCTAGCAAAACGAACTTTAAGACTGAGATCTCCAAATGGACGGAATGTAGAGAGTTAATTTAAATATATTTACAATACTTTTATTTACACATTACAATGATGATATGACACACAAAAATAATAGAAATACAGTCACAAAAAAAAAACGCGTCTACCACGGAAGAATACCAACATTCTAAAGTCCAGGGAGAAAACTTCTTACACCGAAGTTCAGTTACGGTTAAGTGGAGTATAAAAGAGTTCACGTGATAAATAATTCAAAAAGTTCTAGATATATACAGCATTTTTGACAATAAGTATAGCCCAAGGCTTCTACGGATAAATGGCAAACCAAGACAAAACATGAAATAAGAAACTAGCAATTATCAAATAAAACTGACATCACGATTTCATGGAATGAATGAAATTGTTTCAAATTTCAATGTTCTACTACTCAACGCTTTGCAAAATTTTTCAAATGGCAAGGAAATTCTCAATTTTTGCTCCCTTTTTATGCATGAAATAAAAAAAGTCTTCTTCCATAAGGGAATTGGCTGATTTATTAATCATAAGAAATCATTTTATGACTTCAAGCTTTCCTGAAGTGTGCACTGAATTCATGTTATTTGTAACAATTCCAGTGACTATGGCTAATGCTGAGTGATCAATCTCGAAATTAAAACTGATAAAAGATATTAAGAAATTCAATACGACAAGACATATTACACAATTTGGTTGTTCTATCCTTTGAACATTCGATGGCTTGGAACTTTAACTTTGATGCTGTCTTTGACACTTTTACTGAGCAGAAATCCAGAAAAAGAAATTTTAATAAATAAAATTTTTGTTAAAATAATCGGTAATTTTAATGCAATGCCCCATAAATTAATAGTATCAACCAAAAATAATACCTATTTTAGGTATTACTTTATAAGAAAAATAGAATCATGATACTTTGCATTGAGGAGGGGCCCAATTCCAAACATTTGCGCGGGAAACAGTTATGCCACTGGTCATCATGTTAATTCACGGCATGCGCGGCTCGATGGCCAATTGACTACCGCTCTGGCCATTGGAACCACAGGCTTCAGATTCAAGCGAATCCTGCGGTGACAGCTATGTTTGTTTGTGGCTCGGAATCTACTTTAAACTGTAGGTACCGTTCTAATTAGCCTAATAAAACTCACCGTGACAAAACAAATTACACAAAATGGCCGTGCAGCAGCAAACCAACATCCCAATAATTTTATTATTGCATACATCCCAATAATTTTATAAATTTGTCCATTCATCATTAATTTTTAATTAATTTTGTCCAGTCTCAATGAAGTCACACACAAATTAAAAAACAATAATTTTTATATTTTTTCATCATTTTTTTCTTGTTGAAAAAAATCTCTGGTATTTTAAATGCTTTCATGTATTTTAAAGTGCCAGTTAACCATTTAATTCATTTTATAAGTATAGCCTAAGATATCTAAACATAAACAGCAAACAAAGACACATTAAATGAGAAACTAGCAATTATCAAATAAAACTAATTGCAACTACAAAATATTGCAGTCAACAAAATGACAAAAAAAAAGTCGGCTTTGAAATGAAAAGAATTCTGACTTTTATAATTGTTGTTATTAAAATGAAGCAAAACCATTTCAAATAAAGCTTTTCAAACAATGGATGAAATTAAGATATAACATTGCAGATATTATAGTATACAGTTGACTGCATCATTCCCCGACATCTGCATATAAGTGGCACTATCTGTAAGAGTACTTCCATAAAATTGCATATCACGTGAATGACAATCATTTACAAGAGCGGTGCCCATTGCGTGTGACATCCGCCAACTGTCCACCAACTGTAGAGTGGGCCGTCACTTAGTAGGATTAAATTCGTTGAAACAAAAAGACAATTAATGGTCAATTACGTATCGGGATTCATTTTGGGTTCTGATAATAACCATATTCGAGTTTGCGAATAACCATATTCGTGTATCCATGATGAAAGTTCAAGGTCCTTCCATCTTTTATAGTTATGAGTCTTCAACATAGCAGAATCTAACTATGAATTTTTGTACTTTGAAACAAAATGTTTCGGGAAACTCAAATTGCACTTAAATTCACTCGAAACTTATCTGAACTGTAGACGGATATGAGCACTACGTTAAGCAGCCAGTTTGTAATATGCAGGTTCTGGAGGGTCCCACATTGGGCAGCCAGGTTGCAGTGGGGTGTAGTTGAGTTGAGATCCTTGAAGCACAAGTTTGAGAACTCACAGTTTTATTTACACACAAACACCATACACCTACAATTAGACACATACAATACTTAACACATTTAAAATAAGTGACAAATATAGCTCCGTGGAAGGAGTCTACTTCTGGACTGGTGCTCTCGGTTAAGAGCAGAGTGCGAAAAGAAGTGCAGTATTGCACAAAATAAATTTTCTCTCCGGGTGAGTGTCTGTAGGACAACTAATGCGTAGGATTGCGCTAAATATATTTCCTGTCGTGTGAGGGGCTGTAGACCAACTAAATGTTTTTCATTGGCAGCGCATGGTTACGCTGTACTTCCTCTAGGGGGGAGAGTCTGAAGTCCAACTGACGGTTTCTCCTGAACGCCATAGGGGACGTTCTTGCCAGTTTTTAAGAGAAGCATGGTTACAGTATTTACTATTGCTCCCCATTTGGAGTAATTCAAAATTCGATTTGAGATAAGAAATGATATCGCTTCTGGATCATCGAATCCTCACTCGACAACTGGACATTAAAAGGAAATTCATAAAAATGTACAAATTTTGTACTCCTGAGATACACATACACTACTGTCCATTAAAATTGCTACACTAGGAAGAAATACAGATAACAAAATTATATTTATTGGACAAATATATTATTATACTGTAAATAACAAGTGGTTAAATTTTGAAGAAATTTGAGTGCATAGATCCTGAGAAATCAGTACCCAGAACAACCACCTCTGGCAGTAATAACAGAACTTATAAATGCAAGCTACTATACTAGCAGCTCGTTGTGTCAAGATGGAATACTCTCTTTTTAATAATATTAATCTTTTTATTTACACTATGAATACCTACATACACTTGGCACCCGGTGCCTCTTCTACAATACTATTGATATCTAAAAGCCAAGAGCCGGTCCCTGACCGTCTGTTTTGATCTGACGCTCCTAGGGTTCACCTCGTGGTCTCAAGATCTCACCGCAACTGCCACTTACCACACTGGACCACAGTTAAGGACACAGTTACCAGTTATAACCCTCTCGCGGTTATAATTAAACCTTATATAAGCCTGTGCATTGAGTCAAACAGAGATTGGATGGCATGTACAGGTACAGATGCCTATGTAGTTTCAACACGATGCCACAGCTCATCAATCCCGGTACGCTACAATTCGACCTTTATCAAAGTCTGAAACTTGCTTGTACGCTCAACAACTTTTAACTAGTCAATAACGTTCAAATGCGATTTGTGTATGATAAACCGGCTGAACAATTTCAGTTAAACACGTTGTAGGTGTCGCTACCGGCGCCTGCTTTGTCTGAATGCGCTGAAAAGCTAATCATTTGCATATCACAGCACCTTCTATCTGTATTTAAATTTCATGTCTGTAGCATGTCGCCTTCTTGGTGTAGCAATTTTAATGGCCGGTAGTGTATCTAAATAACTAAAAAAATTATTTTAAAGAAATAAAGTTCCAAAGGTTTATTTATAAAATACTGATTCAAGATTGTAATAAACGACGTGATGTATAATAAAGTAATGATTCATGACGTCTAAATCTTTAGACGTCATGTACTTTCTTCGAAATTTATCAGTGTAATTACAGTTTTAAGAAAAATGAATTTTTCGTGGAATGAAGATTGGTGATTGTGGTAGTTTTGGGGGAAATCAGGAAGTATTTTTAATGGTAAAAGCACATTCAACTTTTTTATAAAGAATTTATTCGTATTACAAATCGATAAATTTCAGTTAATTTCTTGTATTCAGTATGTGTATGAGCTAGATTAAGGAAGAGCGAAATCATTATTTACATTGCTAAGAAAGTTGAAAAGCTATTATTAATAAATTAATTATTAATACATTAACTAACATTAAACTAATCATTATTTACATTGCTAGATAACCTTGAAAAGCTATTATTAGTAAACTAATCTGGAATGTCAAAATTAATTTCCTTTATAGTATGCAGCATTTGAAGAAAAATTTCCTGGACAGCACATAACATAAATTAATTTAAAGATAGTTGATAATCAAATAAATTTTTAACTTATGTTTAATCTGATATGTTCACTGTCATGAAGAAGAAAAAAAATGCTGTGCTATGTAATTTTTCTTACTTACAATGTTTTTTTTTTAATCATTGAACAAGCAATAACATTTTAATCATTGAGATAATTAACAATAAAATTTAAAATGTAAATTTAATTTAAAAAAAAAAAAATTCGTTACTTGTAGACATAGTTTTATGTTATCAGAATTCCAAATTATAAAAAAAAAGAAAATAAATAAATTATAAATATCAATTGAGAAAAAATTATTTTCACTCTATGATGGTGAATAATGAAATGAAGAATTATATGCCCCTTGTTAATTTCATAATTTTAAATTTAGTAGAAGAGATTAGACTTGTTATTCTACAATAGTCCGCATTAATTCATGGAAGTAGAAATTACTTTTAATATTAGAGAAGCACAAAGAAAAATGTTGCATGGACTTTGATAATTTCATAACTGCAAATTAATCAGCAGTGATTGGATTTGTTAATGTGCAGTAGTTTGAATTACTTCTTAATTCAGGAAGTAGTTACAACGTTATGGGGCATTTTTATTTTTCCTGTATTTTGTCAAACAGAAGAATGAATGCAGTGTACAATAAGTAGACTTACGTTTCCTTGGAAAACATTGTTTGTGCTATAAAGTAGGAAACACTAATAGATAGCCGAAAAACCGAAATGAAACTGTCACATTCACTAATTTGAAAACAGTTGTAATCCATCAATTTAAAAGAAAGATCTCTACCTCACTCGTCCAGTACTGCTGTGCTCAAAAAGTAAGACCAATTATTTATATTTTCAAAAACTCTTTATTTATTCTTAAAAATTTATTTCATCGCCTTCAAAATAATCCCCAATCACAATGCCCTTATGGCAACTTTTTTTTTTCCCAACCCTCAATGCATGCTAAAAAGTCATCGGCAAGGATGGCCTACAAAGCGCGTGACGATTCACGGTGAATCTCTTCAATCGACTCAAAACGGTGTAACCGGAGTGGTCTTTTGGGTTTAGGAAATAGCCAGAAGTCGCACGGTGGGAATACGGTGGTTGTGAAACGATATGAGTTTATTTTGGCGAAAAAGTGAAAACGAAGCGATGCCGTGTGAGATGGCGCATTCAGTGTTTTCGGTACCAATCGACTTCTGAAATCTTTAATCCAAATCTTTAATTTTTTGGCGTGAGCTTCGTCGGTTGAGATTGATGGTCTACCAGAGAGCGCTCTTCGTCTTCAACGTGTTCTCTGCCTTCTTTGAACTGTTTATACCACTTGTAAACATTTATTTCCGATATAGGAATGCTCACCGAATGCCTTCTGCAACATTCTATACGTTTCCGCA
Organism: Caerostris extrusa; assembly: GCA_021605095.1. Taxonomy (NCBI): domain Eukaryota; kingdom Metazoa; phylum Arthropoda; class Arachnida; order Araneae; family Araneidae; genus Caerostris; species Caerostris extrusa. Next base: position 21,110 of record BPLR01007851.1, read on the forward strand.
AACAAAATTGAATGCAAGTTCTTTGCTCGAATAATTCAGATATCAGTTTTAGCGTCTCACGAAGCCAAGCGTAACTGAAACACTAATGAATATTTTGACGTCCAATTTCCCACAGATGTCAAGGACAGTGCCACCAACCCTAAAAAGAAAATGAAATTCCATAAGACCCGGAAATTTTAAATTGAAAATTGGTCTTATTCTTTGGACACAGTATTATAGCTATAAAACCGTTATCTAAAATTATTTATGGAAGAAGGGGAAATACATGGCATTAGCTAGTTTCTTAAAAGAAATATTCTTCTACTGACCCCACAGTGATGACCTTTCTACTATATACTCTTGATTGAAAAATTAAACGTTTTTATTTTACATTCATGGAATGTTCATGAATATATCCATCATTTTAAATTTATAAAAAACTTATATTCTTAATAGTTCTTATTAATTTCTAATTTTAACGAACACTGATAAAAATATAATAAATAAAAATTTTATTGAGATTTCAACGCATTTTAATTTCGTTAAATTTTATTTAAAAAAGCGTAAATTACAACGGAAATCTCAATCATGAATGGAAAACACTAATAGCTATTAAAAATTGTAGTTAGTTAAATTGCACAGAAAAATTAATGCTACGTAACTATACATAATTAAAAAAAAAGTAGAAAGTAAATCCAATATAGTAGAATGTTTACAAGAAGCAAAAAATATATTTAAAAAAATACAATAGCATATTCAAAAATTTAATATTTGAAGCAATTAAGTTTAATTTATTTAATTTGTTAACAATTAGCTTTAAATTAAAGATCATTTCTAACTCTAGTCACCAGATGGCGCCAGATGACAACGAAAAGCATTAGATAAAAACACAATGCAGAAAATAGTTTTTATTGAATTAAAAAGGACATTAGGATAGTTTCGTAAATTTTTGTATAATCGGAAGGTTAAAGAATAAGGTACTTACGTATTAACGGTACCTTGGCGACAGACTTGGCGGTTTTTAAGTGTCGCCAATCTTTATTATTTGGAATAAAAATATTTTGAAAGCGTTTTGATTTTAAATGAAGTGTTTCATATATATTTTATTATTTGGAACAAAAATTTTAAGTGTAGATTGGCACCAAATCTGTAGTTGCGGTTGGCGCGTGTGCTCTTTATTGGCGCAACTGTCGCCAAGGTACCGTTAATACGTAAGTACCAAGAATAATTTCAGAGAAAAAAATTAGAATACTTAGTGTTATAGTTTTTAAGCTACATTGGAATACTCTACATATATGCATTCACTTTTATATACACATAAAATTATATTTGTGATTATCAATAAAAATAAAAATTCATTTCTGTTTCATAACAAATGTATTAAGGATATGCAATGTGATTGATAAATGCCGATGAAACATTTAAAAGTTTACATGCATAATAATATAACTAAAATTTATTATTACTTTAAAATTCAAATATTAAATTACTGTGAAGCAAATCATCCATCAAATTAATAGACATGTGATTCAAATTATGCACAAATAAATAATAGAAATAAATGGCACAATTCTTATTGGTTAAATTCTTTTTTTCAAACTTTGATGTATTCAATGTGCATGCATCCTTATACATAAATACTCTTCCCTAATTATTGAGTTTTATTGCTGTTTAATTTTTATGTAAAAGGCAATAGTATGATAGATGCATAGATATGATGTATTTATTTTGGAAATTAAGATATTTTTTTTATTAAAATATTCCAAGATTATTAAAACATTTTTTTTAATTATTTTAAAATTTCAAGATACTACTGTGTCCAAAAAGTCAGATTAATTTTCAATTTAAAATTCCCGGGGCTTATGGAATTAAATTTTTTTTTTTTTCTTTCTTAGATTGTTAACACTGTCCTTGACATCTGTGTGAAATTTGACCTCAAAATATCCATTAGTGTTTGAGTTACGCTTGTCTTTGTGAGACGCTAAAACTGATCCCGGCGATTTTTGAAATGTCTGAATTAATAGAGCAAAGAACTTGCATTGAATTTTGTTTGTGGAAACGTATAGAATGCTGCAGAAGGCATTCGGTAAGCATTCCTATATCGGAAAGAAATGTTTAGAAGGGGTATAAGAAGTTCAAAGAAGGCAGAGAACACGTTGAAGACGAAGAGCCCTTTTCGACCATCAACCTCAACCGACGAAGATCACGTCCAAAAAAATTAAAGATTTGGTGCTTGCAAACCGTCGATTTACAATTAGAGACCTTGCTGATGATGTTGGAATTTCAAAAGGATCGGTCAATTCCATTTTGGGCCTCAAACCTTTCCAATCTCGATTGGTACCGAAAACACTGAATGCGCCAACTCACACTGCATTGATTCACCGTGACTTTTTTCGCCAAAAATAAAACCCATATCGTTCCACAACCACCGTATTCACATCGTGGGATTTCTGGCTATTTCCTAAAGTCAAAAGACCACTCCGGGGACACCGTTTTGAGTCAATTGAAGACATTCAACGTGAATCGCCGCGCTTTGAAGGCCATCCCTGCCGATGACTTTTAGCATGCATTGAGGATTGGAAAAAAGGGGCATAAGTGCATTGTGTCCGGAGGAGATACTTTGAAGGAGAAGAAAAAAATTTGGAAGAATAAATAAAGTGTTTTTTAAAAAAAAAATAACTGGTCTTACTTTTTGGGCACAGTATATATATATATATATATATATATATATGTATATATAAGCGCTTTAAATAAATCGTCACAAACTAAAGTTACATAAATTACCTAATTGTGTAATGCATTGATTTGATAAATTTGTTATAGTTAATAATTCCGCCTCATTTATTATTTGGCTTAAGTTCTGGTTTTTAATTAGAGCATTTCATAGATAATAACTGTTTGAAACTACAACTACTATAATAATGTTTTTTAATGCTTACTTTTTTATTTTAACTTTTCTTTGTCAAAGATAAACCTTTGCATTACGTCTTATAATGAATACATTTTGTTCATATTTGCATAGCTTAAATAAATTTATATAAAAAACATTTTTAAAAATAAATTTATATAATATACATAATTTGTATAATATATATAAATTCATATAATATATATAAATTTATATAATATTTTTTAAATTTATAAAAAATTTTGTTTACGAATAAATTAATCATTTCATTCGTAGCACTGAATTTTTAGAAAACATATTTATCTTTCCTTAATTCGCGGATATGGTTTAAAAATTATAACTTGAAGCGCTACATTTAAAATAATATTTTAAATGTAAGTGCTAGATTTTAAAATAAATTATTTAATTCTTTTATTTTAAAAAGTGTCCAATAGATGGCAGCACATTTTAGTTTACTTGTAATATTTGAAATTTATAGATTGAACTTCTTTTACAACTTTTTATTTTTAAGAATTCAAAATTTCTCTCAAGTAAAATTCAAAATTAATCAAAAAAAAAAAAAATATGAAATAAAAATTAAAAATTAATAAAATTAAATTTTCAAATAAAGTCGAAGATCCTGCGAACCTGTTTTATCATGTTCTACAAGAATTAACACCAACGAAACACCACTTGTTGGTAAAGGAATGAGGAATCTAAAAACGCCTTTTTCATCACAAATTTAGTTTTTACTCTCAGAAGTTCCTAAAATGCTTGTATTTTAGTAGGATATTTCTCATTTGAAAATAACTTTAATTGCACAGACTTGAAAACCAGAACTTCTGCTTGTTCGAATACCTTATAGACCATTTTGCCATTTAATTTGTTTCCATGTGAAATGTAATGCAGAAATGATCATTCCAAAAAAACGTGTGAAAATTCAAAAGGTGGAAAAATGAAAATTCCAGATTTCTGTTCTAGAATATTTAGATCATTTGACAGGTGGCTGGATTAACATATATGTTTTCTCCTGTTAATTTTTATGCCCATTATTCAAGACCGGATTTAGATGAAAAGTGGCCCTAGGCTATTCTACTTATGAGGCCCTTTCACCTCCCGTTTTTAAGTTTGTAAATTACATGAGAGATAATAAAATACATCATTACTGTGATATATATAAATATGTTAAATGAAACATGTTGTGATTGGTACTAATCTTTATAAAAAATGTGGCACGGATAATAAATAAAAAAAAAAAGTTGAGAATACTTTTATGGACATTTATTCTCAGCACCCTATATAGTACTTGTAGCAATAACTAATCAAACATAAAACACGACATTCACAAAGAAACAAAATTCAAATAATAAAAAACGTTGACTACGAAAATAAAATATGATAATTTTTATTGCATATTTTATTATCATATTTTCTATCAAATTAAAGCTTAGGAGCATAAGGCACATCAATATTTGCCATAGCAATCAGTGAACGTATGAACTATATTTTGGTGCAATCTAGTATTTACAAACGAACAGACCCAATGAGCTGAATGCTTTGATCTTAACCAATACATTTTTATGTTTGTTTATTAGTCTATGTGTAGAATTTCTCCTTATTTTCGATTCAGTGTTTTAGTGTTTACTGTTTTTAGAATAGTGTAATTCTAATTTTACTAACAATTTGAAGGTAGGCCCTCTTGATCTTGAGGCCCTAGGCTGAAGCCTAGTTAGCTTATAGGAGAAACCGGCCCTGCCATTATTATATCATTCTACTTCTACGATTCCTAGATCCTGTTGATATACTTGTCGGACAGGGTCATTACACAGCTGACTTAATCTATCGTTGAGAAACAGAATCAACAAACTTCAATGGTAAGCGTTATGGATGGTAAACGAAGAAGAAAAGCAAGAATTTCTCCATCACCCTGCTCAAAAAAAATGACATGAATTAAGAATGTACAATACGAATTAAAAAAATGGTAATCAAAATTTCTTGGATTTAACAATATGATCAGGCATTTGAAACACATTTCATTTGGATTAAAGAAATTTCACTGTAGCTTAATTACAAAATCGAAAATAAATGTAAAGCCGAATTATGTGTACATTGAAAAGAAAAAAAAAAAAACTTTTTTTTTCATCCAATCTGGAGTGCTCAAGATGAAAGATGTGTTAAAAAATTACTAATATCTTATCAATACGGAGATCACCCAAAAACAAAGTGATCTTTTCTTTTTATGTAACACTTCATTGAAGGATAAAGTTATAGCAAATGTAAATGTAATGTGAACTTGCTATTACTTGTTATTAAAAAAAGTGAGAAACGTAACAAATAAAGTAACAGTAAACTTTAAACAGATGCAACTTGTTATAAAATAGTTGTATCTACTATAATAATTGTAGCAGCTAATTTTGCATATTTTCGTCAGTATTGAAAACTTATATTGCAAGTAAGTTGAACTTCCTTTTTATAGTAAATTTCTAAAGTTGTTTTATATTTATAAACATATTAAAGATTGTGTTCTAAAACCACTCAGAGTTTAATGAGTGATAGAAAACCTTTCGAAAGTTATATGATCATTTTCAAATACAATTTATATATTTTAGTTCAATTCACTTATTTCCTAAATAATATTTATATCTACTAATGATAAACCCTACTTTTTAAATTTAATTTCTAAATTACCTTTTTTCTCTAAATGTGATATTATCATTGATTATCGAAATAATTTATATATGGAAATTATCTTATTATCATTTTTAAACTGAAGTGTGTATTAAATGTTTTTTTCTATGTAAATTGTAATATTAAATAGTTAATAGTTACAGTTAAGAAAAAATATATTCAGGAATATGAATTTTATTAAATAATCAAAAAATATTCAATAATAAATATTTAATCGTTGATAAGGATAAATTTTTAATTTCTCTATTAAAAACTTAGAACCAATGTTAAAATAATACATGAATTAAAGATATGTCACATAAATTGTATCCTTTTTTTTTTTTTCTCTTATCTTTTTACTTTTATTTCTTTGTAATAATATATAAAAAAAAAGTAATAAAATAAATAATTTTTGAGTGGAATTAACAATGTAATAGATTATATTAAACAGTTCTTATTTTCAAAGCACACAATGAATTGACCTATCTTCAAGCATATATCCGTCTCGTAATCGAAGTAAAAAATAAATGCTGAAATTAACTTCCCGTTTTCGTTTAAAAATAACGAAACAACATATTAGTCACTTGCAGAAAAATTATATTCTCTATGTTATCTTTTCAACAATTTAGATGGCAATTGACGAGTGGCATCACTACTGAGGGGTATTTTTGGATTTTTCTCAGACCGCTGGTCCTGGTGTTTTTAGTGACTCTTTTTCCTTTAATATATGTGTTGTATCATTTTCAACTCACTTCGATGGAAAATTTGAAGATTTCCATGTAACCCTCCAACAATTTGCTGTTAATCTGATTCTTCTTGAGAGAGCAGTAATATTTTCAGATTCTATCTCCGCCCTCTAGTCTCTATCAAGCAACCAGACGGATAGGAGTTCTTCTGTACAGAACTGCAGGGAATGTGGGAAGAGTTGCTTTCCAATGGGTACCTTCTATTGGGGTCTTCGAGGTAACGAGTTGGCTTACTTTTTGGCAAAAAAACGTATTCTTCAAAGGTCTTGTAGACTTCCCCAGAATTCTGCTAAAGATAAAGAGATAAGAGAATTTTTAGACAGTCATATTCGAGCGTAACTTCCCAGGTTGTTGGAGATAAGTCCTGGAGTGTGCATTATGTATCTTCCTGTGTTTCGGATTGGCCCCATGCTGCTGCTGTGGTCATATTTTGACTTTTGACCGGACATGATTTTCTTAGTGCCTATTTGTTTCGTTTTAATTTGATTACCTTACCTAATTGTGTTTTGTGTGATTCTGGACGAGCCATGATTGCTGTTCATATGGATGAGTGCTCTGCACTAAAGGAATTGGACTGTATTGTTGGTAAATACTGAAGAATTCATTGCCTAATGGCCTGGCATTTGCTTAATAATAACGATCAATCTACAAAAAACCAAAAGTTAATAAAAATAAATAACTTTGAATTTATAATACAATTTTCAAATATTTTTGTCTTTAAACCACTACATTTTTCATATTAAGGTAAAAAAAAAAAAAGAAACAAAAATTCTGAATTTTAATGAAATTTATCTTTATTGATATTTATCCCATCTTAAAAAAATTCATAATAATTATTTTCCTTTTTGTACTGTTTGTAAAATTTGAATAATTTAACAGTCATGTTGATTCTTTCTATTTATATCTCAGACAGTGACTTCTTGTCTTCAGAATGATGCATTCCAAAAGAAACCATTTCAAGTCCAACCCGAGGTTCTGCAGTCTACAAAAAATAACTCCAAAGCAAGTACATACTCTGCGTTCAAGGGATTGATTTTTGCTATGCTGTCTGCTATCTCCTATTCCATAACCTCCGTTATTGTCAAACATGTGAAGGCCTTAGATCCAGATCAGCTAACATTATACAGATTTATAGCTATGGTAGCTATATCCCTGCCAGAGACCATCAAGTGTGGTGAAAATCCTTTGGGACCCCGAAATTTACGATTACTACTCTTAATGCGAGGCCTATTTGGCGGTACCAGTACGTATCTCAGCTACATATCTTATCGTTATCTACCTCTTGGTGATGCAGCCGTTATACTCTCAAGCATTCCAGCATTTGTGACGGTTACAGCTTGCATATTTCTGAAAGAGCCTTGTGGTGTCTTTCAATCGGTTACTATTGCTTTGAGTATCATAGGAATCCTCATCACAACTAAATTACCATCCTACTTGCTGGGAGACTCTCCCAACTATACCACCGAAAATATTTATGGTCTTCTTGGTGCCATTGGAACTCTTTTCTTAAGAGTTGGACAGACTGTCTTAGTTAGGAAGGCTAAAAGTGTTCATTATGCTGTGATGATGTTCAATTTCAGCTGTGTTGCTGTCGTTGAATCGGTGATACTGATAGTGTTATTTGGTAACTTAAAATGGCATCATTGTGATTTACAGATCTTATACATTATACTGCTTGGATTGTTCAGCTACACTACAGTATTTTTCATAACCATCGCCCTTCATTGTGAATTTGCAGGACCTGTTTCAACCCTGAGAAACGCAGGGAATATGGTTCTGGCTTTCCTATGGCAAATTTTCTTGTTCCATAATACCCCAGATTACCTCACTATCGTTGGTGCTATGTTGGTGGGAATATCCATAATACTTATAAGTCTGAGAAGATGGGTGTCTTCTTTTATCAGAAAATTCTTCGCAACGCAAAAGATTGAAATGGATGTTAAGTTAATAAATTACTTTTTTGTATATTTAAAAAGATAAAATGATGTAATCTTTTTTAAATTTATAGTTCTAGTTCTAGTTCTATATATGTATGTGTTGGCAAAATATTATTAGTTTGCTCCAAAAACAAATAAGATGGCAAGAAAATATCATATAAAGAGTGATTACATAATTGCAAGAAAATATGTAATCACTATTTATATGATCATCAAGTCAAGGAAAAAAAAATGATAATTTGAGATCTAAATATTATAGACAGTTTTGTATAAGTTCTAATAATATTTGCATTTGTAACAAAAGTTCTGTATAATAAAATGGGATAGGAAAGTATGACTTGTAGTGCTAATTATCAAAACTACAAATAAAAAGTTGTTCTTGCCTTTTGAACCTTGTTATTTATTTTTGAGTTAATATTAAGCCAAAAACGTTAACATTTGCTTTCTGTGATGTTTTTCTAAGATTTGTTCTCCAAATATTTGAGCTCAATATATCTATTCATAATGTATTTTTAAAGCAAAATCAATTTTATTTTTAAAACACTAAAAATTATTTTGAAATATGCATGTTGCTTTGAAAATATTTTTTAAAACAACAACAGGCTTGGAAAAAATTACTTCTGCTATATTTATAGTTTCTACTATATTTACTGTAAATGCCCTGAATGAAAGAAATATTCTTGATAATTTGTAAATTTACAAAAATATATTATAATATTATTATATAAGATTCATATAGTATTATTAATGTGATAGAAGAAATATTTAGAGAATCAATACAATCTATTGCTGCTTATTTGGTTTTAATCTAGTGAGTTTAAATTAACATATTTTTCCTGTTGTGAATAAAGCTGAATTTGTATTAACATTGGAGAATTCTCTATATTAGTTGTCACTGAAAGTCAAGTGCATAAGGAAAGAAGTTTCAGTTAAATATTAGTTTAAAAATTTATGTTAAATATACCTGATTATATTTTCAAATAAAATTAATTGTAAGGTATTTTCAATAATATCTAATACCGGGCATTCTCATTTTTTTCTTTAAAACTCGCACTTTACCTTGGGTTGTGTAAACTCCAACTAGTTAGAAAAGCGAGAGTGAAGCATTGGTGGGCTTCATGTTTACCAAGAATAGCCCGCCGACGGGTGTGGACATAAGGATTTCTACTGATAGTTGTCTTCCCGGACGTATTTGTGTGTGGGGATAACCCTGGGAACTCTCATCAGGCATCCTGACTATAGATGACAAAAGATACATCCCTAGAATTGCCATCGTCTTTTCGTTTCGGAAATCAATGATTGCAACACTACAGCCGGCGGATTCGAATTTCATCCCTTTTTGCACGCTGAAGCGAAGCTACTATAATTGTTCCACGAGTCGCAAATATTTTAAAATGAGATCATTTGTCACTACTGAAGATATTTTGCAGATTCAGCTTTACACAAAGTTGCTACAATTGCTACATTGCACGCTTATAGTGGCATTACAAATTGGGACGAATATCTTCATGGGTAGCATCTCAAAGATGCGCAGAAACCTCCCATTCTCATCAAAACAACAAAATAAATTTCTAAATTATCGTGCCATTTTCTGATGCCTTTAGTTTGGAGGTCCAACACATTACTTCCAAGTGGTTCAGGACTCTTTTTAACAAACTTTCGGAATATATTACGATTTTTTTTTAACTAATTTTAATTTATAGTGATGAGAATTTTATTGTAAAAGAAAAAAAGGATATTCTGAATCATA
>BPLR01007852.1:0-30735 GCA_021605095.1 Caerostris extrusa
CGGTGTAGGCCGTACGGATATGATAATTAAGGAGGCAGGAAAGACTATCCATATGTACTGAGAGGTAGGGGAAGTAAGTAATCGATAGCCGAGCTATTTAGTTATTTCTGTTTATATTTGAAATAGCATAATGTGTAGTAAAAAATCCTTCTGTGCAATGCCACATTTTACTACATATATGCCCATGTATAATGGCAAAAGACTTTGATGTCTGTGATTGAAATTTTCCGAAAATAAGAGTAGCATGACCAGGCATTTACCTGAAATATGGCGAAATTTAACTTTAAATATACTAGCAGTCTCCAAATACTTTCATAGAATTATATTTCAACGCTCCAGCAACTTAAAAAACTCCCTGTTTTTCGATATTTCATTTTAATCAATTCACTTTCATTGAATTTGAAATCCAGTTAATGATTACTTTTTACGAAAATTGTAGGATTAAACCACTTAACTTTCAGACGACGCCGTCCATACGTCAGGGAAGAAGCATTCTCTACAAAAAATCCCACTTGCATCTTCGGCCAGAAATTGAATCGTTGAAACTCCCATTCAATTCATCTACCTGGATCGAGTTAACTGAATCACCAACGCAACAAGTTCGAATCCAACTTCATCCGAATCCACCTCTTTCAGAATCAAAGTCCGGTATTGATCTCATTATAGAGTTGCCACTTCTTTATTCTCGTCAGAATCGCAATTACTCCGGTAATTAGTTTTGGAGGCTCTGCATGCCAAGCCTCGGAAGATATAATTAACTTTATCTGCCGCCCAGCCAGCAGGGAGGTTGGAAAGCTGAAAGATCCAAGAGGCACTGAGAGGAAGGCAGAATCAAAATTCCTCCTTTTCGTGTCCATTGCCGGTAGATTATCCCGTTGCATCATTTTTTACTTTTTCAGTTTAATGGGGATGCTGAAATTAGTGCATCTAATTAATCCATGCTTCGCTGTCTTACGAAATGCAGCATAGCTTGGATGCTGATACTGAGTGTGATTCCGTGAGAAATCTCTCGATTGGTAATGATACGGATGTTTAAGAACGTAAGATGTTCTGAATATGTTCGGATTAATATTTTACGAGGAAAATATAGCACCATTATTCGGCAAAGAATTATATAAAAAGTTTAAAAATATAAAAATCAAATTTATTGATAAATTTAGTAAATAATTGGGGAATTCCTCTGATACTTGAGATTCCCGGAGAAATTAATGGTAATGACACGGCATATTTCAGATTACCAGTGTTTTTGACTATGTTCTGGATTAATAATTTGCGTATGCAGTAGTAGCATTGACCATATGTTCCAGTTAATATGTTGTGAAATTATGATATTGTGGATAGTTTAAGAACTCCATTCTTTTTTGGACTACTGTTCTGCATCCTGCATTTACAATCGACAACAACAATGTGTAAAAAATTCAAAATATAAAAATCAAATTTGTTACATTTAGTAAATAATTGGAGAATTCAGCTGATATTTGAGATTTCTGAAGAATAATAATTTAGTTCATGTAGGATCTAGGTTCATTTCTTCAAATTTACGAAAAGATAATGTTGTGGATTGTTTTAGAATTCTAGTGTTTGACTATGTCTGTGCATTTTAAAATCGACAACAATAATTTGTAAAACAATGTTTAAAATCAAATTTATTACATTTAGTCAATAATTGGAGAATTCCACTGATACTTGAGATCCCAGAGAATAATAATGGTAATTCCACTGATGGGATGTTTCAGGAATGCCAGTGTTCTGATATTTGAGATGGTAATAAAATTTTTCCGGGAGCAATCAATGGCAATTATACTGGGGTGTTTAGACTTCTAGTTTTTGAACTATATTCAGTGGACGGCGTTTAAAATAAAAATTGTAAAATGTTTTTAATCAAATTGTTACACTTAGTAAACACATGGGGAATTGCTCTTTGAGATGCCTTGAAATATAGTATAGCATCGACGATACTCGGCTACACTATCCAGGAAGGAGCATTTAGTTATTTTGAATACTTGAAATGGCATAATGTAAGCAGTAGTAAAATCCTTCTGCAATGCAACATTTGCAACATATATGCCCTTCTAATAGCGAAAGACTTAGACCTGGACAATCTTAGAAACAAAAGCAGCATACGCTATCATGGCCAGACATTTATCTTTTCGAAATATGGCGAAATTTAAATTTAAAAATATTAGCTTTTCAAATACTTTATAGAATTATATTTTCAAAGGTCCAATAAATTAAAAAACTCATTTTTTTCAACATATTATTTTCATCAGGCGTAATTTCATTGAATTCAAAATCAGTTAATGACCGCTTTACGGAAATAGAGATTAAACCACTTACCTTTCAACATCTTCATTCTTCAGGGAAGAAGTAAAAATTCTACAAAAATCCCACTCATCTCCGGCCCTTCGAGTCGTTGAATCTCCCATTCAATTCACCAGATCGAGTTAACTGAATCGCCACCAACAAGTTCCAATCCAACTTCATCCGAATCCACCTCTTCAGAATCAGAGCTCCCGGTATTGATCTCATTACAGAGTTGCCACTTTTATTCCGTCAGAATCGCAATTACTCCGTTAATTAGGGGTTTCGAGGCTCTGCAAACGCTACTGGAAGATCTAATTAACTTACTCCATCGCCCAGCTAGCAGGGAGGTTGGGCTGAAAGAGTTCAAGAGGCAATTGAGGAGGGCAGAATCAAAATTCTTTCCTTTCGTTATCCATTGCTCGGTAGATTATCCTGTTGCATCATTTTGTTACTTGGGTTTTAATAGGATGCTGAAATGAGTGTATCTAATTAATCCATGCTTCATCGTGTCTTAAGAAAGTGTAGAAGATGGCTCTGATACTTCTGAGATTCCAGGAGAAATTATTGATTACGATACGGAATGTTTGAAAGCGGTGGAATAAATTTGGAAGGATAATTAAAGAGTTTGTGAAAAAAAAAAATAATTGGTCTTATTTATGGGCACAATATTATGTAGCAGAATGGATTGAATATGGAGACAGCCATCCATATGACTCAAGATGGTAAGAAGATTTTACTGAAAAGAGACCTAGTTTTATTTATTCGTTTAAATTTTCTATGGCATAATGTAGGTGTAGAAGAATACTATTATGCAACGCCATACTTGCTATGTGTCTGCCTTTCTATTGGCGAAGGACTTAAATCTACGTAATTGTCGTTTTCAAAAAAACCAGAAAATGGCATATTATAGTATGACCAGACGTTTACCAGAAATTTGCTAAATTTAAATTTTAAAAAATTCGAATCATATTTTAACGTTTGGCAACTTAAGAAACTCTTTTTCAATATTTTTTATTTTAACCAATTACATTTTCAATGAATTTGATTACTTTACGGAAATGGGGATTAAACTCTTAACTTTTCAACATTACCATTCATCAGGGAAAAGGTAAAATTTTATAAAATCCCACTCACATCTTCTGCCAGAAATTCGAGTCGTTGAAACTCCCATTCAATTCACCGGATTGAGTTAACTGAATCACCACCGAATCCACTCTTCAGAATCAAAGCTACGGTATTGATCTCAATATAGAGTTGCCACTTTTATTCCGTCAGAATCGCAAGTACGCCGGTAATTAGGTTTCGAGACTCTGCAACCAAGCCTCGGAAGATCTAATTAACTTTTACTCCGTCGCCCAGCCTGCAGGGAGATTGGGCTGAAAGACTCCCTGAGAGGCAATTGAGGAAGGCAGAATCAAAATTCCAGATTGTGTTATCCACTGCCGGGTAGATTATCCTACTGCACCATTTTTATTACTTGGGTTTTAATGGGATGCTGAAATTAGCATATCTAATTAATCCATGCTTCATCGTGTCTCAAGAAAGTGTAGAAGATGGGGCTGATACTTGAGATTCCGGGAGATATTAATGGTAAGGATAGGGGACGTTTTAGAATGCCAGTGTTCTGAATATTGTAGAATTAATATTTTGTGAAAAGAATATACTGTGGGATTATTTTAGAATTCCTATAATTGTACTATCGCTATGTTGTGCCCGTGTTTAAAATCGAAACAAAAATTTGTAATAAGAGATAAAATGTTTCATAAAATTTGTTACACGTAGCAAATAATTGAGAAATCCTCTGATACTTGAAATATTCTGATATCGGTGTAGGCCGTAGATGGATATGATAATTATAGAGGCAGAAAGACTGTCCATATGTACTGAGAGGTGGGGAGTAAGTACGAAACTGAGCTTTTAGTTATTTTTGTATATCTGAAAACGCAAAATGAAAGTGTAGTAAAATTGTTCTGTACAATGCTACATTTACTACAGATATGCCCTTCTAATGGCGGAAGTTTTAGATCTATGTGATTGGAATTTTCGAAACTAAAAGTAGCATACGCTATCATGGCAGGCATTTATCTGAAATATAGCGAAATTCAAATTTAAAAATACTAACGTTTTAAATATTTTACCGAATTATATTTTCAAAAGTACAGTTAATTAAAAGATTCCTTTTTACTATTTCATTTCAATTAATTGAATTTTCATTGAATTCGAAATCAAATTAACGATTACTTTACGAAAATGGGGACAAAACCACTTAACTTTCAGCATCACCATTCATCAGGGAAAGAAGTAAAAATTCTTACAAAAATCCCACTTACATCTTCGGCCAGAAATTCGAGTCGTTGAATCACCCATTCAATTCACCGGATCGAGTTAACAGAATCACTACCAACAAGTTCGAATCCAACTTCATCCGAAAATCCACCTCTTCAGAATCAAAGCTCTGGTATTGATCTCATTACAGAGTTGCCACTTTTATTCCGTCAGAATCGCAATTACTCCTGTAATTAGGCTTAGAGGCTCTGCAACCAAGCCTCGGAAGATGTAATTAACTTACTCCGTCGCCCAGCCAGCAGGGAGGCTGGGCTGAAAGACTTCCAAGAGGCAATTGAGGAAAGCAGAATTCAAAATTCTTCCATTTGTTTTCCACTGCCCGGTAGATTATCCTGTTGCATCATTTTTATTACTTGGGTTTTAATGGGATGCTGTAATTAGTGTATCTAATTATCCATGCTTCATCGTGTCTTAAGAAAGTGTAGGAGATGATGCTGATAATTGAGATTCCAGAAGAAATTAGTGGTAATGATACGGGATGTTACAGAATTCCAGTGATTTATTTTATGGCGGAAATAATATTTTGTAAAAAGATAATACTGTGGATTGTTTTAGAATTCCATATGTTTGAACTATGTTGTGCCCGTGTTTAAAATCGAAGCAAAAATTTGTAAAAAAAAAGTTAAAATGTATAATCATATGTATTACACTTAGTAAATAATTGAGGAATTCCTCTGATACTTGATATACTCTGATACCGGTGTAGGCCGTAGATGGATATGATAATAAAGGAGGCAGGAAAGACTATCCATATGTACTGAGAGGTAGGGAAGTAAGTATGATACCGAGTATTTAGTTATTTGTTTATATTTGAAATAGCATAATGTAAGTGTAGTAAAATCCTTCTGTGCAATGCTGCATTTGCTACAGATATGCCCATATAATGACCAAAGACTTTTCGAAAATAAGAGTAGCATGACCAGGCATTTACCTGAAATATGGCCAAATTTAAATTTAAAAATGTACAAGAGTTTCAAATGCTTCATAGAATTATATTTTCAAAGCTCCAGTAAATTAAAAACTCCTGTTTTTCGAAATTTCATTTTTAATCAATTGCACTTTCATTGAATTTGAAATCTAGTTAACGATTACTTTTAGAAAATTGTGGTTAAACCACTTCACTTTCAACATCGATTGCCGCCATTCGTCAGGGAAGAAGTAAAAGTACTTTACAAAATTCCACTTACATCTTCGGACAGAATCTCGAGTCGATGAATCTCCCATTCCATTCACCGGATCGAGTTAACTGAATCACCACCAACAAGTTCGAATCCAACTTCATCCGAATCCACCCTTCAGAATCAAAGGTCCGGTATTGATCTCATTCTAGAGTTGCCACTTTTATTCCGTCAGAATTTAATTACCCGGTAATTAGGTTTCGAGGCTCTGCAACCAAGCCTCGGAAGATCTAATTAACTTTATTCCGTCTCCCAGCCAGCAGGGAGGTTAAGCTGAAAGACTTCAAAGAGGCAATTGAGGAAGGCAGAATCAAAATTCCTCCTTTTGTTATCCATTGCCGGTTGATTATCCCGTTGCATCATTTTTTCTTACTTCAGTTTTTAATGGGATGCTGAAATTAGTATATCTAATTAATCCATGCTTCATGTCTTAAGAATGAGTAGAAGATGGTGCTGATACTTGAGATTCCAGGAGAAATTGATGGTAATGATACGGGATGTTTAAGAATGTAAGTGTTCTGAATATGTTCGGATTAATATTTTGGGAAAATATAATACCATTATTCGACAAAGAGTTATATAAAAAGTTTAAAATATAAAATCAAATTTGTTAAATTTAGTAAATAATTGGGGAATTCCTCTGATACTTGAGATTCCCGGAGAAATTAATGGCAATGACACGGGATATTTCAGATTACCAGTGTTTTGACTATGTTCGGATTAATAATTTGAGTATGCAGTAGTAGCATTGACCATATGTTCCAGTTAATATGTTGTGAAATTATGATATTGTGGATAGTTTAAGAACTCCATTCTTTGGACTATGTTCTGCATCCAGCATTTACAATCGACAACAATAATGTGTAAAAATTCAAAATATAAAAATCAAATTTGTTACATTTAGTAAATAATTGGAGAATTCAGCTGATATTTGAGATTACTGAAGAATAATAATCGGGGAATTACGCTGATACTTAATATTCCCGGAGAAATTAATGGCAGATATATGGGGTGTTTCAGAATGACAGTGTTCTGACTATGTTCGAATTAATATTTTGTGAAAAGATAGTACTGTGGATTATTTTAGAATTTCAATGTTTGGACTATGTTCATGCCAGCTGTTTAAAATCGACAACAATAATTTGTAAAACAGTATTAAGCATAAAATCAAATTTATTGCATTTAATAAATAATTGGAGAATTCCACTGATATTTGAGATCCCAGAGAATAATAATCAGGGAATTCCACTGAAATTTGAAATTCCCGGGCAATCAATGGCAATTATATGGGTGTTTCAGAATGTCAGTGTTCTGACATGTTCGAATTAATATTTTTGTGAAAATGTTTTTCTAATACAGCTGGTAAACAATTAGACAGTTGTCTTTGATGCCTTAAATCAAGCGCTGCATCGACGATACTCGGTTAGCACTATCCCGGAAGTGCGTGTAGCTTGAATATAAGCTACGGACGTAGAGTAAAAATACCTCCGCAACTCTCTCCGATCCTGTTAGACTCGACCTACGGCTTAAAATGGATTCCGCACCATTATAAACATCCATGGCACCACCGGGACTGGAACCCGAAACCTCTGGAACCACAGCTCAGCCCCTTTACCAAATTATATTTTCAACGTTAGCAACTTAAAAATTACTTTTTTTCAATAATTTATTTAATCAATTGCATTTTCATTGAATTCAAAAGCCAATTAATGATTGCTATACGGAAATGGGGATTAAACCACTTAACTTTCAGCATCACCATTCGTCAGGGAAGAAGTAAAAAATTCTTACACAAAATCCCACTACAACTTCTGCCAGAAATTCGAGTCATTGAATCCCCCATTTCACCGGATCGAGTTAAGTGAATCACTACTAACAAGTTCGAATCAACTTCATCCGAATCCACCTCTTCAGAATCAAAGCTCCGGTATTGATCTCATTATAGAGTTGCCACTTTTATTCAGTCAGAATCGCAATTACTCCGATAATTAGGTTTCGAAGCTCTGCAAGCAAGCCTCGGAAGATCTAATTAACTTTACTCCGTCGCCCAGCCAGCAGGGAGGTTGGGCTGAAAGACTTCCGAGAGGCAATTGAGGAAGGCGGAATCAAAATTCTTCCTTTTTGTTATCCATTTCGGTAGATTATCCTGTTGCATCATTTTTATTACTTGGGTTTTAATGGGATGCTGAAATTAGTGTATCTAATTAATCCATGCTTCATCGTGTCTTAAGAAAGTGTAGAAGATGGCTCTGATACTTGAGATTCCAGGAGAAATTAATGATTACGATACGGAATGTTTGAAAGCGATGGAAAAAATTTGGAAGAATAAATAAAGAATTTGTAAAAAAAAAAATAATTGGTCTTAATTTTTGGGCACAATATTATGCAGCAGAATGGATTGAATATGGAGACAGAAGAGTCCATCCATATGACTCAAGATGGTAAGAAGAATTTTACTGAAAAGAGACCTAGTTTTTATTCATTCGTTTAAATTTTCTATGGCATAATGTAGGTGTAGAAGAATACTATTATGCAACGCTATACTTGATATGTGTCTGCCCTTCTATTGGCGAAAGGACTTAAATCTACGTAATTGACGTTTTCAAAACCAAAAATGGCATATTATATTATGGCCAGACGTTTAACAGAAATTTGCGAAATTTAAATTTTAAAAATTCGAATCATATTTTTAACGTTTGGCAACTTAAAGAACTCTTTTTTTTTTCAATATTTTATTTTAACCAATTGCATTTTCAATGAATTTGATTACTTTACGGAAATGGGGATTAAACCTCTTAACTTTCAGCATTACCATTCATCAGGGAAGAGGTAAAAATTCTTATAAAAATCCCACTCACATCTTCTGCCAGAAATTCGAGTCGTTGAAACTCCCATTCAATTCACCGGATTGAGTTAACTGAATCACCACAACAAGTCCGAATCCACTCTTCAGAATCAAAGCCCGGTATTGATCTCATTATAGAGTTGCCACTTTTATTCCGTCAGAATCGCAATTACGCTGGTAATTAGGTTTCGAGGCTCTGCAACCAAGCCTCGGAAGATCTAATTAACTTTACTCCGTCCCCCAGCCTGCAGGGAGGTTGGGCTGAAAGACTCGAGAGGCAATTGAGGAACGCAGAATCAAAATTCTAGATTGTGTTATCCATTGCCGGATAGATTATCCTGTTGCAGCCATTTTATTACTTTAGTTTTAATGGGATGCTGAAATTAGCGTATCTAATTAATCCATGCTTCATCGTGTCTTAGAAAGTGTAGAAGATGGTGCTGATACTTGAGATTCCTGGAGAAATTAATGGTAATGATATGGGATGTTTCAGAATGCCAGTGTTCTGAATATTGTCGAATTAATACTTTGTGAAAAGAATTTACTGTGGATTATTTTAGATTTACTATAATTGTACTATGTTGTGCCTGTGTTTAAAATCCAAACAAAAATTTGTAATAAGAGATAAATGTTTAATAAAATTTGTTACATTTAGTAAATAATTGAAATTTCTCTGATACTTTGAAATACTCTGATATCGGTGTAGGTCGTAGATGGATATGATAATTATAGAGGCAGAAAAGACTATCCATATGTACTGAGAGGTTGGGAAGTAAGTAGTGAAACTGAGCTTTTTAGTTATTTTTGTATATTTGAAAACGCATAATGAAAGTGTAGTAAAATTGTTCTGTGCAATGCTACATTTACTACATATATGCCCTTCTAATGGCGAAAGAGTTTTAGATCTATGTGATAAGAATTTTCGAAACTAAAAGTAGCATACGCTATCATGGCAGGCATTTACCTGAAATATTGCAAAATTTAAATTTAAAAATATTAACGTTTTCAAATACTTTACCGAATTATATTTTCAAAGTCAGTTAACTTAAAAGATTCCATTTTTTCAATATTTCATTTTAATCAATTGAATATTCATTGAATTCGGAAACCCAATTAATGATTGCTTTACGGAAATGGGGATTAAACCACTTAACTTTCAGCATCACCATTCGTCAGGGAAGAAATAAAAATTCTTACAAAAATCACTATACTTCGGCCAGAAATTCGAATCGTTGAATCACCCATTCAATTCTCCGGATCGAGTTAACTGAATCACTACCAACAAGTTCGAATCCTACTTCATCCGAAAATCCACCTCTTAAGAATCAAAGTTCCGGGTATTAATCTTATTACAGAGTTGTCACTTTTATTCCTTCAAAATCGCAATTACTCCGGTAATTAAGTTTGGAGGCTCTGCAACCAAGCCTCGGAAGATCTAATTAACTTTACTCCGTCGCCCAGCCTGCAGGGAGGTTGGGCTGAAGACTTCCAAAGAGGCGATTGAGGAAGGCAGAATCAAAATTCTTCCTTTTGTAATCCATTGCCCTGTAGATTGTCCTGTTGCACCATTTTTATTACTTCAGTTTTAATGGGATGCTGAAATTAGTGCATCTAATTAATCCATGCTCCATCTTCTTAAGAAAGTGTAGAAGATGGTGCTGATACTTGAGATTCCATGAGAAATTAATGGTAATGATATGGGATGTTTAAGAATTTAAGAGTTCTGATATGTTAGAATTAATATTTTGTGTAAAGTTAATTCTATGGATGGTTTTTATTTCCAGTATGGCCTATGAGTGCTCGGCATTCAAAATCGACAATAAAAAGTTTTTAAAAATGTTTAAAAAATAAAATAAAAAATTGTTACATTTAGAGTAAATAAGTTGGGATGAGATGCATGAGATTCCTGGAGAATTAATGGTAATGATACGGTATGTTTTAGAATGGCAGTGTTCTGAATATGTTCGGATTAATATTTTGAGTATGATGATACTGTGGATGGTTTTTTGACCATTGTTTGTTTTAGAATTTTGTGAAATTATTTTAGAATTAAAATGTTTGGACTATGTTTAATCCAGGCATTTAAAATCGATAACAAAATAAATTATGGCAATGATAAGGCATGTTTAAATAATGGCAGTTTTCTAATGAGTGTTTGAGATTCATCCACAGTATTATCTTTTCACAAATATTGTTTAGAATTTGAGGAGTTAATGGCAGATATATGGGGTGTTCAGAATGAAGTTTTGTGGATGTTTTGTGTTCTAATTTTGTGAAAAGTTTAGTGTGAATTATTTTTGGATTGCTTTAGAATGTTTGCAATAAGTTCATTGCCCGGTTTAAAATCGACAACAAAAATTTGTAAACAGTAAAACGTTTAATCAAATTTGTTACACTTAGTAAATAATTGCGAGAATTCCTCTGATTCTTGAGATACTGTGATAATAATAGGACGTTGATCCCAGGAATAATTATGGAGGAAAAGACTATACATATGTACTTCCCGAGCAATCAAGGGAAGCAAGTACGAAGCCGAGCATTTCGTTATTTCTGTACATTTGAAATAGCATAATGTTGTGAAAAATCCTTCTGTGCTATGCTGGTACATTTGCTACAGTTGCCTTTGATGCCTAAATCAATGGCATCGAGACATTGAGCACTATGAAGGTAGCTTGAAATTTTTGAAAATAAAAGTAGCATACGCTCTAGCATGACCAGGCATTTACCATAAATATGGTGAAATTTAAATTTAAAAATACTAGCATTTCAAATACTTTACCAAATTATATTTTCAGCGTCTAGCAACGTAAAAAAATTAATTTTTTCTTCCAATATTTCTTTTTAAACAATTACATTTTCATTGAATTCAAAACCCAATTAATGATTACTTTACGGAAATGTGGATTAAACCACTTAACTTTCAGCGTCGACTTCCATTCGTCAGGGAAGAAGTAAAAATTCTTACAAAAATCCCACTCACTTCGGCCAGAAATTCGAATCGTTGAAACTCCCATTCAATTCTCCGGATCGAGTTAACTGAATCACTACCAACAAGTTTGAATCCAACTTCATCCGAATCCACCTCTTCAGAATCAAAGCTCCGGGTATTGATCTCATTATAAAGTTGCCACTTTTTTTTATTCCTTCAAAATCGCAATTACTCCGGTAATTAGGTTTGGAGGCTCTGCAACCAAGCCTCGGAAGATATAATTAACTTTACTCCGTCGTCCAGCCAACAGGGAGGTTGGAACGAAAGACTTCCAAGAGGCAATTGAGGAAGGCGGAATCAAAATTCATCCTTTTCTTATCCATTGCCCGGTAGATTATCCTGTTGCGTGATTTTTATTACTTGGGTTTTAATGGGATGCTGAAATTAGTGTATCTAATTAATCCATGCTTCATCGTGTCTTAAGAAAGTGTAGAAGATGGATACTGATAATTGAGATTCCAGGAGAAATTAATGATTACGATACGGAATGTTTGAAAGCGATGGAATAAATTTGGAAGAATAAATAAAGAATTTGTGAAAAAAAAAAAAATAATTGGTCTTAATTTTTTTGGGCACAATATTATGCAGCAGAATGGATTGAATATGGGGCAAGAAGAGTCCATCCATATGACTCAAGATGGTAAGAAGAATTTACTGAAAAGAGACCAAGTTTTTATTTATTCGTTTAAAAATTTTCTTGGCATAATGTAGGTGTAGAAGAATACTATTATGCAACTTGCATACTTTATGTGTCTGCCGTTCTATTGGCGAAGGACTTAAATCTACGTAATTGTCGTTTTCAAAACCGAAAATGGCATGTTATAGTATGACCAGACGTTTACCAGAAATTTGCGAAATTAAAATTTTAAAATTCGAATCATATTTTTAACGTTTGGCAACTTAAAGAACTCTTTTTTTCAATATTTTATTTTTAACTAATTGCATTTTCAATGAATTTGATTACTTTACGGAAATGGGGATTAAACCTCTTAACTTTCAGCATCACCATTCGTCAGGAAGAAGTAAAAATTCTTACAAAATTCCCACTTACATCTTCGGCCAGAAATTCGAGTCGTTGAATCTCCCATTCAATTCACCGGATCGAGTTAACTGAATCACTACCAACAAGTTCGAATCAACTTCATCCGAAAATCCACCTCTTCAGAATCAAAGCTCTGGTATTGATTTCATTACAGAGTTGCCACTTTTACTCCGTCAGAATCGCAATTTCTCGGGTAATTAGGTTTCGAGGCTCTGCAACCAAGCCTCGAGGAAGATCTAATTAACTTTACACCGTCGCCCAGGCAGCAGGGACGTTGGGTTAAAGACTTCCAGAGCATTGAGGGAAAGCAGAATTCCAAAATTCTTCCATTTGTTTTCCACTGCCCGGTAGATTATCCTGTTGCATCATTTTTATTACTTGGGATATAATGGGATGCTGAAATGAGTGTGTCTAATTAATCTATGCTTCGTCGTGTCTTAGAAAGTGTAGGAGATGGTGCTGATAATTGAGATTCCAGGAGAAATTAGTGGTAAGGATACGGTATGGTACAGAATTCCAGTGATCTGACTATGGTGGAAATAATATTTTGTAAAAAGATAATACTGTGAATTGTTTTAGAATTCCAATGTTTGACCTATGTTGTGCCCGTGTTTAAAATCGAAGCAAAAATTTGTAAAAAAAGTTAAAATGTATAATCATATCTATTACACTTAGTAAATAATTGATGAATTCCTCTGATACTTGATATACTCTGATACCGGTGTGGCCGTAGATGGATATGATAATTAAGGAGGCAGGAAAGACTATCCATATGTACTGAGAGGTAGGGAAGTGAAAGTATGTTACCGAGTATTTAGTTATTTGTTTATATTTGAAATAGCATAATGTAAGTGTAGTAAAATCCTTCTGTGCAATGCTACATTTGCTACATATATATGCCCATATAATGACCAAAGACTTTGAACTATGTGATTGGAATTTTCGAAAAAAGAGTAGCAAGACCAGGCATTTACCTGAAATATGGCCAAATTTAAATTTAAAATATACTAGCGTTTGAAATACTTCATAGAATTATATTTTCAAGGTCCAGTAAATTAGAAACTCCCGTTTTCGAAATTTCATTTTAATCAATTGCAATTTCATTCAATTTGAAATCTAGTTAACGAATTACTTTTAGAAAATTTGTGATTAAACCACTTCGCTTTCAACATCGATTGCTGCCATTCGTCGGGGAAAGTAAAAGTACTTACAAAATCCCACTTACACCTTCGGACAGAATCTCGAGCAGTTGAAACTCCCATTCAATTCACCGGATCGAGTTAACTGAATCACCACCAACAAGTTCGAATCCAACTTCATCCGAATAAACCTCTTCAGAATCAAAGCTCCGGCATTGATCTCATTATAGAATTGCCACTTTTATTCCGTCAGAATCGCAATTACGCCTGTAATTAGGTTTCGAGGCTCTGGCAAAACCAAGCCTCGGAAGATCCCAATTAACTTTTACTCCGTCGCATAGCCTGCAGGGAGGTTGGGCGAAAGACTTCCAAGAGCAATTGAGGAAGGCGGAATCAAAATTCTTCCTTTTGTTATCCGCTGCACGCTAGATTATCCTGTTGCACCATCTTTATTACTTGGGTTTTAATGGGATGCTGAAATGAGTGCATCTAATTAATCCATTCTCCATCGTGTCTTAACAAAGTGTAGAAGATGGTGCAGATACTTTGAGGTGCGGGAGAAATTGATGGGCAATAATACTGAATGTTTCAGAAAGTAAGTGTTCTGGCTGTGTCCGAATTAATATTTTTAGAAAAAGATGATACTGTGAATTGCTTTAGTATTCCAATGTCTGGACTGTTTTCTACATTTCTTTCGGTCTGGTGTCGAACGACTCAGTTCTAGGTTCTGATATTTGATAAGAACATTATCGATAAATTTAGGAAAAAAAAATAAATACGAACTTTTTTTTAAACTATACCATCGTCGATAATCCACATATCGTGTATGCCGTACATGAATATGATAAATATAGAGACATAAATGTTCATACGTTATGACCCAAGACGTTAAGTACGAAACCGAGCCTGTAGTTATTCGTTTAAATTTGCTATCGCATAATGTAGGTGTAGTAAAAAATCTTTTTGTGCAATGATACGTTTGCTACATATATGCCCTTCTAATGGCGAAAGACTTCGATCTATGTGATTGGAGTTGTTGAAAACATAAATTACATATTATTATGACCAGTATTTACCTGAGAAATATGGCGAGATTTCAATTTAAAAATACTAGAGTTCCAAATACTTTTCAGAATTATATCTGCAACGCTTGGCAACTTAAAAAAACACCCTTTTTTTTTCAATAATTCATTTTAATCAATTTCATTACCATTGAAATCGAAACCCAATTAATGATTACTTTACGAAAGCGAGGATTAAACCACTTAACTTTCATCAACACCGTTCGTCGGGAAGAAGTAAAAATTCCTACAAAATCACTCACATCTTCGGCCCTTCGAGTCGTTGAATCTCCCATTCAATTCACCGGATCGTTTTAACTGAATCGCCACCAACAAGTTCGAATCCGCTTCATCCCGAATCCACCTCTTCAGAATCAAAGCTCCGGTATTGATCTCATTACAGAGTTGCCACTTTTATTCCGTCAGAATCGCAATTACTCTGGTAATTAGGTTTCGAGGTTCTGCGACCAAGCCTCGGAAGATCTAATTGGCTTTACTCCGTCGCCCAGCCAGCAAGGGAGGTTGGGTTGAAAGATTTCGAAGGAAGGCAATTGAGGAAGGCGGAATTAAAGTATTATTACTTTTGTTATCCATTTTCCCGGTAGATTATCCTGTTGCACCATCTTTATTACTTGGGTTTTTAATAGGATGCTGAAATTAGAGTATCTAATTAATCTATGCTTCATCGTGTCTTAAGAAAGTGTAGAAGATGCTGCTGATACTTGAAGATTCGGGATTTATGGTGATGATACAGGATGTTTCAGAATGCCAGTGTTCTGACATCTAGTATATTTGGAGTAATAATTTGAATTAAGATTGTGCTATAGTTTTCTAGAATTCCAATATTTGAACTCTGTTCAGTACCCGATGTTTAATGTTATTGATAAGGATGTTTCAGGAATGTAAATGTTCTGACTGTGGGCGAATTAATATTTTGCGGAATGATGGTAATGTGGACTGTTTAGAATTCCAATGATTGTACTATATTCAGTACCCGATGTTTAATGTTAATGATATGGAATGTTTCAGAATGTAAATGTTCTCACGATGTCGGAAATAATATTTTGAGAAAAAGATGATACTGCGGATGGTTTTAGAATTCCAACGTTTGGACTTTGTTCTGTGCCCGGCGTTTAAAATCAACACCAAAAATTTGTTAAAAGAATTTAAAACATAAAATTAAATTTATTACATTTGGTATATAATTGGGGAATTCTGGAAATTTCCAGCAATAAATGACTGTTAAGGAGTGTGCTTGTCACAATCACCTCTGAGTCTTCTTTTCAAAGCATTAATGTACTTAATTAGAAGTTCTATGTGTGCTAATTTTTTCATTACCATAGATCTACGAGCGTAGTATGTTAGTTAGTCGTAGCATCAGCTAATGATAGTTAAGTATAATATTTCATTATAAACTACAATGCAAGTGTATTGATAGTACTGTTTGTTATAAAAATATTTATTTTCCTTCAACTTTTAATATATGTAAACTATGTTCGATATTTTGCTAATAAATAAATAAAAATGTTCTTAACACACATAGATTACTGTAAGTTAATCGCAAGTTTCAGAAAAAAAAAAATTAATTCCAATAAAATTTAGAAACATTCTAGACTACTAACAGTCCATTTTAAAAAAATCTAGGAAACAAGACTTGTCCACCATTGGCGATATGTCTTTAACCATTTTTAAAATGGCCAACAAGTTAAAAAATCAGGCAATAACTTTGATGCCGAAGTATTGTTACTTTAAAAAGGTTAACAACTTTAAGAGAATTCACCATGTCGGTAGATCCAATCTTATTCTCTAGAATTCTCTAAAATTGTTAACCCCTTTAAGATAACAACACTTCTGTGAACTAGGGAAGTAGGGAACAAGAAGGAAAGGAGACAAAGTTTGATTACTAGGAACAAGATTGACCGACGGTGACATATCGTTAACCAATTTAAAATGGCCAAAAGTTTTAAAAAATTCGGGAGCAATAATTGTGATAGCGAAATGTTGTTATTTTAAAAGGGCTAAAAATTTTAGAATATTCTAGGGAACAAGATTAAACGTTAACCAGATTGTGACATGTCGTTAAAAAATTTCAGGCAATAACGTTAATATACGGAAGTGTTGGTTGCTGTAAAAGGAATTAAAAGTTTTGAAGAATTCTAAGGAACAAGACTGACACATCGACGGTGACGTATCATTGACCATTTTAAAATGGCCATAAATATTCCATCCAATAATGTTGATACGCAGAAGTGTTTTTATTTTAAAAGGACTTAACAATTTTAGAGTTTTTAACCCATTTGAAATAACAATACTACTAGTTTAACTAACATAGTTTTTAAGCATTTCAGTGGCCAACAATTTAAGAAAATAACGAACAATTTTAAAAGGTTTTATGAAATAAAGGAAATCCTTTAAAAAGAGCTAACGTTTTTTTTTTTTAAAGTGGCCAATGAATTTAGAGTGTTCATGGACAAACATTGAAAATGCAGGAGCAATAGAATTAAACAAAAAATAAAACATTTTTTTAATGCATATTATGTTAACATCAATCTCTTCTGAAAAAAAGAATATAGATACCCAAGCCATATCTAAAAAGTGAAGCTTTTTAATCCATTATCAGTCTGTAGCATTTCGAATCCTTTGAAAGAAATATTTATTACCCTTCCCTTTAAGCTTTGCAAGAAGTAGTAAAAGAAAGAAAGAAAGAAAGAAAGAAAAAAAGGATTGAAAAA
Organism: Caerostris extrusa; assembly: GCA_021605095.1. Classification (NCBI taxonomy): domain Eukaryota; kingdom Metazoa; phylum Arthropoda; class Arachnida; order Araneae; family Araneidae; genus Caerostris; species Caerostris extrusa. Next base: position 17,637 of record BPLR01007852.1, read on the forward strand.
ATAAAATTTCAAAGTAGGTGGTCTTAAGCCTGTTTGATTACTAGGAGAAGGGAAAACATTTTTGGGATTTATCATAGTATGGTGATATGTATATAGTAGGTTCTTTTACTTATTGTTATCACTTTCTGAAAGAAATCTTTTTTTTTTTTTTTTTTAATTCTGCGATAATTTTTTCTCTCCTGGGATTTTTTTCTTTTTCATTCAGTAGGTTTCTGATGCATATTTTCAATGCTAATGTCATTACTGTGACATGTTATTAACCATTTTAAAATGGCCAGCAAGTTAAAAAAATTCTGCAATAACGTTGATACACTTAAGTGCTGTTTATTTTATAGGGGTTAAAAATTTTAGAAGGAATTCTAGGGAACGAGATTGATCCACAGAAGGTGACGTGTTGCCAACCATTTTAAAACGGCCAATAAATTAAAAAAAAATCCCAGGCAGTAACATTGATATACCCCAGTGAACCCAAAGAAGTGTTGTTGTTTTTAAAAGGGTTATCAATTTGGAAAATTCTACGGAAAAAAGACCGATATACGAATGATGACGTGTCGTTAACCATTTAAAATGATCAACAAGTTATAAAAAAATTCGGGCACTAACATTGATATATTGACGTCTTGTTATTTTAAGGGGTTAACAATTTTAGAGTATTCTAGGGAACAAGACTGATCCACCGATACGTTTGTCAACATATCAAAATAGCCAACAATTTAAGAAAATTAAATTTAACTTTATCAGTTTTAGAAAGTTATAAAAACTAGTGCAAATTCACCAAAGTATTAATAGTTTTTAAAGTGGCCAACAATTTAGAATGGGCAAACATTCTGAATGTAGGCGCTAAAGAATTAAAAAAAAACACTTTATGTTTAATGTACATTATGTTAACAATAATCTATTGTGGAAAAGAAAATTTATCGATACCCACTCTTCATCTACTAGACTGAAATGTTATAAAACATCTAAAAAAAGTGAAGCTTTAATCCATTATCAGCCTGTAGCGTTTCGAATCTTTTGAAAGAGATATTTATTACCTTTTCCCATAAGCTTTAGAATCAGCAGTAAAAAAGAAAGAAAGAAAAAGATTGCACAAAAAAAAAAGATTTCAAAGTAGGTGGTCTTAAGCTTGTTTGATTACTAGAAGAAGAAAAAGTTCTTGGGAGTTTTTATCGTATAGTGATATGTATATAGGTTCTTTTACTTAGTGTTATCACTTTCTGAAAGAAATCTTTATTTATTTTTTTTTCATTTTTGGGATACTTTGTTTTGTGATTTTTTTGTTCCCCTCTTGGGAATATTTTCTTTTCTTTGAGTAGATTTCTAACGCAAATTTTCAATGTTAATGTTTCTTTGAAAGAGGAAAATTATTACTTTTTGTTTTTATATAAACGGTTAAAAAGAATTTCAAGAGAAACTTTGTATTTCAGGGATTTTGGAAATGAAAGTATTTCGCATGGGTTTTAGTGTTTGTGTTCGTGTAATGAATGAATATCGAGTGCGCATAAGTATGCATTCTCACTTTTAATAAAAATTGAAGGAAATATTATTAAGGCTGTAGAAAAAAGATAATTTGAAACAAAGTTTAAATAAATTTAATAATTTTAAATAATAATTAATAATTTTAATAATTAATAATTTTGATAATTTCAAATAATAATTAATAATTTTTGATAATTTCAAATAATAATTAATAATTTTGATAATTTCAAATAATAATTAATAATTTTGATAATTTCAAATAATAATTAATAATTTTGATAATTTCAAATAATAATTAATAATTTTAATAATAAATAATTTTAAATAATTTAGTACAATGCGGAAACATTTTTAAGAATTGAAAGATATTTTCTATATAAAAAGAAAAAAGATATTTTTATATAAACTAAATAAGATATATGTGTGCGTGTGCGCATGTGTGTGTGTGTAAGGATGAGTTTATGTAAGTGTGTATGTGCGTGGTGTGTATAGGTATGTATATTTAAAATGGCCCTACAAGTTAATAAATTCAGGTAATCATGTTGATACACCGAAATGTTGTTATTTTAAACACGTTAACAATTTGAGGGAATTCTATTGAAATCGTTAGCATCAGTGATTGATCCACTGATGCTTACTTTCGTTAACCATTTTTAAAATTATTATTATTATTTAAAACAAGTTGTAAATATTCCAGACAATAATAGTAACACACCGGTAGTTTGGCACACCGGTAGTAACGAATCACTAACAATGGCCATCAAGTTAAAAATATTCCAGGCAATAATATTAACATATCGAAGTGTTGTTATTTTAAAGCGATTAACAATTTTGGAGAATTCTAGGGAACAAAAACTGATCCACTGACATGTTCTTAAGCATTTAAAAGTGGCTAATAATTTAATAAAATTAACTTTAACTTTAAAATTTCTAAGGAAGAACATAAATCCATCGAAACATTAATATTTTTAACGAATTTGGAATGTTCATAGGCAAACATTTAGAATGTAAGCGCAATCGAATTTAAAAAAAAATAAAACATTATTTTAATGTATATTTTGTTAACGTTATTCTATCCTAAAAAAAAAAATATATCGATACCTACGCTTTATCTACAAGACTAACATGTTATAGACTACATAAAAAGTGAAGCTTTAATCCATTATCCTGCAGCATTTCGAATATTTTGAAAGAAATATTTATTACCTTTCTCCTAAGCTTTAGAATAAGCAGTAAAAGAAAGAAAGGAAAAGATTTAAAAAAGCGTTTTCAAAGTAGGTGGTCTTAAGCTTGTTTGATTACGAGAAGAAAAAAAAAAAAGTTCTTGGGATTTTCATGGTATGGTGATATGTATACAGGTTCTTTTACTTAGTGTTATCACTTTCTGAAAGAAATCTTTTTTTATTTTTAATTTTGTGATCTTCATTCCTTTTCTCTGTAGGGATTGTTTTCTTTTCATTGAGTAGATTTCTGATGCATATTTTCGATGTTAATGTTTCTTTGAACAAGGAGATTTTAAAAAAGAATCTCAAAAGAAACTTTTGTATTTCAACGGTTTTGGAAAAGAAAATATTTCGTTTGTGGTTTTAGGGCTTCTATTCGTGTAATGAATGAACATTGATTGAATATAAATATGTATTCTCACCATTAATAAAAATTGAGAGGAAATATTAATAAAGGATGTAGAAAAAAAAGAGATTCGAAGCAGAAAGGGGAAATTGGAAAAAAAGTAAAAAAAATAATTTTAATAATTTTGAATAATGTTTAATAATTTTAATAATAAAAAATTTTACATAATTTAGTACAATGCTGACACATTTTAAAAATTTAAAAAATATTTTTCTATATAAATAAAAACAAATTTATATAATCCAAATAAGATATATATGTGCGTGCGCATTTCAGTGTGCAAGGATGCGTTTGAATAGGTGTGTATGTGTGGTTTGTACAGGTGCGTGTGTTTGGTGTGTGTGTATGTACTATGTGGTGTATATGAGTGCACACGAGCGTCTGTGTATATGTGTGCATATGTATAGGTGTTTTATGGTGTGTATAGATGTGTGCATATGTATATAGTGTATATGTGTTCACACGCATGTAAAACTTATGTATAGTTGTGGGTGCGTTTGTATGGGTGTACGTGATATGCGTGTAATAGCATTTTGTAATGTGACCATGACAAGTGGTTCCTTTATTAATGTTATTGAGTTTTTATAAATTAAATGCTGACATGACACTGACTTTTTAATAATAAAAGGCGATTAATATGACGACAAGTCTCTTACACCCTTAAAAAAAAAAGAAAAATTAAGGAAATAATAAAAAAAAAAATTAAAAACTGATATTGTTTGCCTATTGAAAAATACAGTGCAGTTCTATTTAGCAAATTACAAATTTTTTTATTTAAAACTTTCATCTACATTTTGATCATTAATCACATTACGAGGTTTTCATATTATCTTCATAAATGAATCACTTCAAATGATTACTTTTGATACATAATTTATAATTCATAATAAACATAACTAGTTTTCATTACTGTTATAGTGATATTAACTCATCATATAAAATGTATTCCTTATCAAATACGAATAGCGGTTAAGTATCAAAATTTATTATAGTGTTATGTAATGGCAAAAAAAAAATTGGTCTGAAGAGACAAAACATTACTGTGTGAAGAAGAAACATGAAGAAAGAAAATATTATGCTTGAATTATTACAGTAAAAATTAAAAACATGTAAGTTTTATTATACTTGTCACGAATGCTTCCATACATTTAACCGAAATTATATTTTCTTTTTCCTTTTTAACGACATTTATTACAGAAATGGAACATTGTTGAGATCATCTTAGAGCTTGAAGTTTTACATTTAATACTGTTTACGATGCACTAATTGAAGATGGTTCCCCCCTTTGCTGGAGAACTCTTCATCTTCCAAAAGTCAATTAGTGGGGATTAAGTGCTTTCCATTTAAGAGATGAATTTCTGCTTCCAAAAAATACACCTGTTTTATGCCAAAAAGAGCTTTAATCTAAAGCAGCGTTTTATAGGGAAAACAAGTTATTTGATTACAACAACCTTAAATGTAGTTAATTTAGAAGAACAAAAAGAAATAGGATGATGGAATCTTCATCAGAATCTTCTATGGAACTCATCTCGATTTGCAAATTTGTGTCTACTCAAATTCTTCAGGCAAAATTTAGAAGAGATGTTGTTGAAGGTTCACTGTCACTTTTGGAGTTAAAAGTTGCTGTTTTTCTGCTTCCTAGAAGTCTTGTAGAAGATAGTAGGTAGAAAGACTTCTAAAATAGTATGTTGTCAAAGTATTGTTACCATGGTAACCGTAATTATTTTAGACAATTATTGGTTGAAATATTTTTATTTGAATGAAAAGAGAATCTTTTGAGAAAATATGAGACGTTCTAAATTTCACTTATTTATATTCTAAATTTTTATAATATATTTACAGGATATATTTGAACTTCAACATCGAACTACGAGTGTGCAATGTCGCACAATAAAAAGATATAAGCAAAGGAAAAATTTATTGGTCAACATATGTACAACACAACTTGCGTGCGTAAAACAAACAAAATGTGTTACCATAGTTGTTATTCACCCTCTGACATCATTGCAAAAGGTTAAATAATAACAGTAATAATACTTAGTAATAAAAGTAGCTTTTGATACTTTTAATACTTAAATTTTGAATACTTAATCAAAATGTATTATATCATCATGGTAATAATGCAAAAAATACTCTTTAGAGGAAGAAAACATTACTTCTTGGGTCACTGTAAAAATTAAAAACATGCAACATTTTCTTTAATGTCACAACTAATTTAAACATACCATTCGATTAAAAACATTAAATTTTATTATATTTGTCGTAAATCCTTCCAAGCATTTCACCGAAATTATTTTTCCTGTTCTTTCTTTTTTACGAGATTTATTACAGAAAATGGAACATAGTTGATATCATCTTAGAGCTTGCAATTTTATTCATTTAATAATGTTTACGATGCACTAATTGAGGATGGTACCCTCTTTTACTGGAGAACTCTTAATGTTCTAAAGTCAATTAATGGGATTAAGTGCTTCCCATTTAAAAGATGAATTCCTGCTACCAGAAAAATACACCTGTTTTTATACCAAACAGCTTTAAACTAACGCAATGTTTTATATATAAAACACGTTATTTTGATTACAACAACCTTAAACATTAGTTAATTTAGAAGAACAAAAAAATAGGATGATGGAATCTTCTATCATCAAAGTCTTCTACGGAACTTACCTGAATTTGCAAATTTGTGTCCTCCTAAAATTCTTCTGGAAAAATTTAAAAAAGATTTTGGGGAAGATTCACTATCACTTTTGGAGTTAAAAAGATTTTTTTCTTCTAGAAGTCTTGTAGAAGATAGTAGGTAGAAAGGATTACTAAATAGTATGTTATCAAAGTCTCGTAACTATGGTAACCGTAATCAAAAGGAATACCAGAGAAATATCGTTTGAAATATTTTTACTTGTAAGGAAAGATAATCTTTTTAAAATATGAGATGGTTTAAATTTCACTAAATTATGTTTAAAAGTTGTATTTTAGTTATTAGTAAATGTTTAAGGAAAAGAACTAAAATATTTTGACTGGAAATTTAACAGCAATATATTTTTAACCTGAAAACGAAATTTCAAACAGGTGTTTAAAAATCATGAGAAAAATTTAAAAATCGTGAACAGGACATGTTTATGTATTTAAATATATATTATTTATGTATTTAAATATATATTATTTATGTATTTAAATATATATTATTTATACATTTCAATTTATTAAAGCAATATCAATATGTAATATTTTTTATTATTGTCAATAATTAATTATTTCAAATAAATCCATATCAATATTTAATTGTTTCAATTTTTAATCAATATTAATATTTATTATTTTATCATCAATATTTAAGTATGTCTACTTAAATATTTATCCATTATTAATATTTACGAATTCCAGTATTTGATTTATTTTTCTTATAAATTTTCGAAATAAACTGTTGTCATTTATTGCCATTACATAAATTAAAACGTAAAAAGTAATTAAAATATCCATAAGATTATTCAAAAAGAAATTTAAATTCGAGAATTTTATGTTAGTAAAGTACTATTTTGATAACTTTTTTTTGTGTGTGTGTGATGACTTCAATCTTTCACTATTTAAGTCCATTTTATGAAACTGACTTCTCTTGAAGAAAAACACTAAAAGTTATACCAAATAAATTTATAGAGAAAACAGTTTATTTGATTGCAACTTTAAATGGCAATTTACTAAGAAGAACATAAAAAATTATGATGAAAATTTTCTATGGATCTGATCAGAATTGTAAATTTGTCTTTTTAAACTCTTCTGGAAAAATTTAAAGGAGATATTAGGAAAAAATTTCAATATCTCCTTTTAGTGTAAAGATTTTATTTTTCCAAAAGATTGTTTAGAGACAGATGCATGTCGCTGAAGGTTTTAAAGTGTGTTGTCAGTATCCCGTTGCTATGGTAACCGTAATCAAAAAGGAATAATTTTAGAAGTAATACCGGAAAATTGTTTTGAAAATCGGTTGGAATATTTTTACTTGTACTGGAAGGGAAATCTTTTGAAAATATCAGAGTGCCGAGAGTTTCTTAAACATTGCTTTAGGGTAAAACTAATATTTTAGGAAAAACTTAAAAATTTTTTTTTAGTATATTTTACGAAGCACGAGAACTAAAAAGTTAAAAAAAATGAAGATTTGTTTAGCATTGTGATCACTATTATACAGGGGGCGTATCTCAACTTCAACAACAAATATGGAGTGTAAAAAAGTGGAACAAAAAAAATAGCACAGAAAACATTTATAGGTACAGCATAGTTTGTATGCACAGAAAAACCAAAACGATTACAATAGTTGTTTAATGTAGCACCAGTCTGATATCGTTGCATAAAGCCTCATTCTCATAGTGAGTTTGGTTTTAGCTCTACGGTCATTTACCCACACTTTAGGCAAATTAAACCGTGACCTACAGCACAGAGATTCTGAACCACTAACAAATATCTATGCCACCCCAGGATTCGAACCTTAAGCCTGTGGTACCAAAGACTAGAGCGCTAACCGATTGGCCATCAGGCAGCCTTTCTCATAGTGAAGCGTCGACCAATCACCAGTTATTTAGTTTATAACTAAAAGGCTGTACCTTAATTTTCTCTGTCATCCTGAATAGCCGAGTGTCTAGCGCACTGGCTCTCGGGGCCACACGTTTCAAATTCGAGTGCCGTTGGTGCCATAGATATTTGTAGTGGTTCGGAATCCACTTTAACCCGTAGGTCCCGGTCTCATATGACCGTAGCACCGTCACAGAGCCCAATCAGTCTTCTTATCCACATCATTCCCAAACTGTAAAGGGACAACTCATCTCTAGGCCAAGTGATGTGGTGTGGTGTAAGTAATAATGGTCATTTGATGAGTTTATAAGACCATCTCAACGATAATTTCAAGATATTTCACAACCATCTTTTCTACATAAATTTCAGTTCATCTATATCTTCACTTCTACTTTCTGATTCCAAATCCCTTCTCTACTTTCTTTATATAACTTCCACCTTTCCTCTTCATTTCTCATTTTAGATAATTTAATCTCGTATACATTCTTTTCACTCTATCGGTAATCCTCTATCTTCTTATTGCTCCTCACTTCTCTTATGATCACTTATCTCTGTGTCACCATGTGTCATCTTCCATCTGTAAAGTTTTTCTTTATATCCGTTTTTTAATTCATCTTATTTGTCACTTCGTGAGAGTTGCTGATTTGAAAGAGAAATATTTGCATTAGTTCAGGGGTAACCCTCTGAAAAGCTCCACCAGTCCAAAAACCCCACTACTGTAAAGATCCACTTTAGAGCTATTACATCATTAATCAGTCAAATTATCCTGAATTTTCATGTTTAATTTGTGAAACCCAAATTTTTCCACCCCTACCCCGGACAGCCGACTATTGACTTGAAATTCTACCACAACTACTCAATTAACTTGAACCCGTAAGTTTCAGAAATCCTTAACAAGCTTTTGTCTAGCCAAACTGGTCTTGATCATTCCCCTCGCTAGATTGCGTGTGCTTTGCTGTTGCCGGATAATTAAACTCAAACAATATGTAATTAATAATGAACCAAATTAAAAATTCACAAATTTTATTAAACATAGAAAAAGATTCGAACCCTAAAATAACTCGAAGACATTTTATGCCCATAATTATTTTCAGTTTTCAACTAATCAATCGTTTTCAATCGTTTTAAACATCAGCAATGAAATCCTTGTGTTCTAAATTAACTTCAGATTTATAGCTCTCGTTAAACTCTAGTTTTACTAATTACGCTATTTCCAAGGCATTTGTAATAGATTTAAGGCACAATGCCAAAAATCTATCTTATTAATTGGAAAATACATCCTTTACTAAACTTGTATCATTAGATACAGTTTCACGCTGGTTATCATCTGAAGGAAAGATTATTTTCCATTAGAATAATATAATTAATTTAGTATGTTATTTTACAGAATTTTCTGAAATATTTAAGACATTATAAGATAGTGATTGCAAGTAATGATACTTCTATATTTAAATATATTGCATTAGTTTAATATGTAAGTAATTATAAATTTCAGATTTAAGTAACATTTTTGTTTAGCGTGTTGAGATTTCTATTTGTTGGACACTCTACTCGTGGAACGAGGTAGACAGTCATGGTAGACAGGTGGTCAACAAGGACTCAGGCTTCAATTACGATGTCGGTGTTTGTTAATATCCATTGCATTTATATAGGATAAGACTGATTGAGAAGAAGATTGACTTTTAAGATTTTCAAAAGTGGCCCACAAGTACTAAGCCTTAAATTGAGGAAATTAAATTTAACTTTTACAATTTCAGAGAGTTCTAAAGGAATAACTCAAACCATCGAAAAATTAATATTTTTTAAATGGCCAATGAATTTCGAGTGTTAACGGGCAAACATTATCCCTGGCGGAAAAAAAAAAAAATATCGATACCCATACATTATCTACAAAACTAAAATGTTATAAACTATATAAAATGTGAAGTCTTATTCCATTATCAGCCTGTAGCATTTCGAATCCTTTGAAAGAAATATTTATTACCTTCCTTCCCAAGCTTTACAAGAAGCTGTAAAAAAAAGAAAAGAAAATATTTTTAAAAAAAATGGTCTTAAGCTTGTTTGATTACTAGAGAAGAAAAACATCCTAATTGGGACTTTTCATGGTATAGTGATACGTATATAGGTTTCTCTTACTTATTCTTATTACTTTCTGAAAGAAATCCTTTTTTTTAATTTTCCCTCTTGGGAATGATTTCTTTTCATTGGGTAGATTGCTGATGCATATTTTGAATGTTAATGTTTCTTTGAACAAGGTTTTTTTTTTTACTTTATATAAACGGTTAAAAAGAATCTCAAAAGAAACTTTGTATTTCAGTGATTTTGAAAAGATAATATTTAGCTTGATTTTAATGTTTTTGTTCGTGTAATGAATGAAAATTGATTGCTCATAAATATGTATTCTCCCCTTTAATAAAAATTGAAGGAAATAGTATTATAGAATGTAGAAAAAGAGAAATTGGAAACAAAATAACCATTTTTAAATAATTTCGAACAATGCTGAAACATTGTTTTTATTTTAAAGAAGTTAATAATTTTAAAGAATTCAGGGAACGAGACTGATCCAGACATATTGTTAAAAATTTCAATTTAGCCAACAATTTAAGAAAATTACTTTAACTTAGCAATTTTAGAGAGTTCTCCTGAATAAGATAAATCAATCGAAACATTAATATTTTTCTTAAGAGGTCAACGAATTTAGTGTGTCCATAGGCAAACATTCAAAATATAGGAGCAATAAATTTTAAAAAAATAAAACATTGTATTTTTAATGTATATTAAGTTAACATTTATCACTGGTGAAAAAAATTCGACACCCATGATTTTATCTACAAGACTAACTTGTTATAAACTACATAAAAAGGCTTTAATCCATTATCAGCCTGAAGCATTTCGAATCCTTTGAAAGAAATATTTATTACTTTTCTCCCTCAGCTTCAGAATAAGCAGTAAAAGAAAGAAAGGAAAAGATTTGAAAAGCGTTTTCAAAGTAGGTGGTCTTAAACTTGTTTGATTACTAGAAGAAGAAAAAGTTCTTGGGATTTTTCATGGTATGGTGATATGTATATAGGTTCTTTTCTTAGTGTTATCACTTTCTGAAAGAAATCTTTTTATTTTAATTTTGTGATCATTCTTTTTTTCTCTCCTGGGATTATTTTTTTCATTGAGTAGATTTCTGATGCATATTTTCGATGTTAGTTTCTTTGAACAAGGTTTTTTTGTTTTATATGAACAGTTAAAAAAATCTCTAAAGAAACTTTGTATTTCAATGATTTTGGAAACTAAAATATTTCGCTTGGGTTTTAGTGTTTGTGTTCGTGTAATGATGAATATTTGATTGCGCTTAAATAAGTATTCTCACCTTTAAGAAAAATGGAAGGAAATAGTGTTAAAAGCCGTAGTAAAAAGAGAAACCGAAAAAAGAAGTAAAAATAATTTTAATAATTTAAAAAAATAATTAATAATTTTAATAATAAATAATTTTAAATAGTATGATGATTATGAAACATTTTTATGAATCCAAAGATATTTTCTACACAAATAAGAAAAAGATATTTTTTATATAATCCAAATAAGATATACATGTGCATGCGCATGTGTGTGTGTAAGGATGCGTTTTTGTGTATGTGGTATATGTATGTGTGGTGTGTATAGGTGTGTATATTCAAAATGTCCAACAAGTTAATAAATTCCAGGCAATGATTTTGATACACCGAGGTGTTGTTATTTTAAACGGGTAACAATTTCGGAGAATTATATTGAAAACACGACTGATCCACTGAGGGTGACATGTCGTTAACCATTTTAAATTGGCCAACAAGTTGTAAAATATTCCAGGCAATCATATTAACATATCAAAGTGTTATTATTTTAAAAGGGGTTATCTATTTTAAAAGAATTCTGGGGAACCAGACAGATTCACCAGTATGTTGTTCAGCATTTCAAAAAGACCAATTATTTAACAAAATTAACTTTAAATTAACAATTTTCGAGAGTTCTCAGAAATAACGTAAAATCCATCGAAACATTAATATTTTTAAGTGGTCAACTAATTTCAGTATCCTTGGGCAAATATTCATAATGTAAGTGCAATAGATTTTAAAAAAAAGGCGTTGTAATTTAATTTATTTTTTGTTCATTAATCTCTCGTGGAAAAAAAATCGATACCCACGCTTTATCTACAAGACAAACATGTTATAAACTGTATAAAAAGTGAAGCTTTAATCCATTATCAACCTGTAGCGTCTCGAATCCTTTGAAAGTCATATTTATTACCTTTCTCCCTAAGCTTCATAAGAAGCAGTAAAAGAAAGAAAGAAAAGACTTTAAAAAAGATTTCAAAGTAAAGAGTCTTAAGCTTGTTTGATTACTAGGAGAAAGAAAAGCATCCTTGGGATTTTTCACGACATGGTGATATGTATATAGGTTCTCTTACTTGTTGTTATCACTTTCTGAAAGAAATCTTTTTTTTTTTTTTTTTTTTGATTTTGTAATCATTCTTTTTTCTCTCCTGGGATTGTTTTTTTCATTGAGTAGATTTCTGATGCATATTTTTAACGTTAATGTTTCTTTGAACAGGATATATATATATATATTTTGATATAAATGGTTAAAAAGAATCTCAAAAGAAACTTTGTATTTCAGTGATTTTGGAAAAAAAAAATATATATATTTCGCTCGGTTTCAGTGTTTGCATTCGTGTAATGAATGAAAACTGATTGCTCGTAAATATCTATTCTTACATTTAATAAAAATTGAAGGAAATGGTATTAAAGGCTGTAGAAGAAAGGGAAATTGAAAAAAGTACAAATAATTTAAATAGTTTTAAATAATAATTAATAATTTTAATAATAGATAATTTTAAATAATAATTAATAATTTTAATAATAGTTAATTTTAAATAATTTAGTACAATGCTGGATCATTTTTTAAAAATTCAAAGATATTTTTCTATATAGAAAAGAAAAAAAGACATTTTAAATAATCCAAATAAGATATATATGTGCGTGTGTCTGTAAGGATACATTTGTGTGAGGGTGTGGGTGTGTGTAAGGATACATTTCTGTAGGTTTGTGTGGTGTGTATAGGTATGTGCGTGTGTATGTGGTGTATATGTGCGCACACGCATGTGTGTGTACGTATATTAAAAGGTGCATGCGTGTATCGAATGTATAGGTGTGCTCTTGTTTATGTGTGTGGGAGCGTTTGTATGGGTGTATGTTATATGTGTGTAATAACGTTTCGTAATATGACCATGGCAAATGGCTCTTTTATTAATATTATTAAACATATAAATTAAGTGCTGACATGCCACTGACTTTTTAATAATAAAAGCGATTAATATGCCGATAGGTCTCTTACACCTTTAAAAAAAGATGAGAAATTACTAAAAAATTAAGAAATGAAATTTTTGCATATTGAAAAAATAAGCAAT
>BPLR01007853.1:0-14901 GCA_021605095.1 Caerostris extrusa
CCATGAATGGCTGTAAGTAGTGATCACCAAGTATTAGCTGAACATAAGCATTTCAGTCAATGTTCGGTCAGTCGCACCAGAGGATCAAGTCCATGCCATGAAAAACAGCCCACCATTACGGAGCCACCACCAGCTTGAACAGTGCCTTGCTGACAGTTTGGATCCATGGCTTCGTGGGGTCTGCGCCATACTCGAACCCTACCATCAGCTCTTACCAACTGAAATCGTGACTCATCGGACCAGGCCACGGTTTTCCATTCATCTAGGGACCAACCGATATGCTCACGTGCCCACGAGAGTCGCTGCAAGCGATGTCGTTCGGTCAGTAAAGGCACTCGAGTCGGTCTTCTGCTGGAATAGCCAAGAAAGCCAAATTTCTCCACACAGTTCTAACAGAGAAGTCCCTTGTACGTCCCACATTGATTTCTGCGGTTATTTGACGCAGTGTTGCTTGTCTGTTAGAATTTACGACTCTTTGCAGACGTCGCCGGTCTCGGTCGTTAAGTGCAGGCGGTCGACCACTGCGCTGTCCATGGTGGGATGTTATGCCTGAAATTTCATACTCTCGGCACACTCTTGACACCAGGTAAGATCTGGGAATGTTGAATTCCTAACGATTTCCGAAATGGCATGACCCATGCGTCTAGCTCCAACTAACATTCCGCGTTCAAAGTCTGTTAATTCCCGTCGTGCGGTCATCATCACGTCAAAACCTCTTCACATGAATAACTTGAACAGAAATGAAAGCTTTTTGCGAAAGCACTGCATTTATACCTGTTCTACGCGATGCTACTGCCATCTGAAAATTTCCATATTGCTATCCCATGACTTTTGTCACTTCAGTGTACAATTTAATAAAGAAATTAAACAATTGTCTGCATTTTTTTGCAAAATACTTTGATACCATATGATTAATTGCCAATTTGTGAAATTTAAATAGCGATTGTTTCTTTAATGAGCTTAATTAAGCATATAGCATTGATAGTCAGGTTACTTGAATGGATTTTTCTGTGTCTACTTTTCATACGATATGCAAATGGGGGCACCCATTCCTGAAAGTTCTGTTCACCATTGATGATTATTAATGTCATACTTTAATGAACACGAAGTCAATTGACTTTAAAGAAAAATATATAAATGATTCATTATAATCATTCTATTCTTATATAAACGAATCATTCCAGTATGATTCATACAATTCCTACTAGATTTATCGATTCATACTATGATTCACACCGAAGGTATGGACATAAGGGATTACTAACTAAATTACTAATCCGAGAAACATTGAACTTGGTTGCTGTTGAACATGGGTGAGATTCATGATCGATCGTTATATGACAAGTGGGACCCCAATGGACTATAAAGAGAGGATATTATCTTCATGGAGAACTTTTAGGAGTAACTGCCAACATTTTGTGTCATATAGAAGAAAATCTGGAAAAACTTCCAGGCAGCTTGATTATCGACACGAGACGCTTTACACGTTTCGCAACCACAACCGGGAGTCTTTTCGTTTTCTGAAGCAACGACTGCAACGAAGCAACGACTCAATGAAGCAACGCCTCAACGAAGCAACGACTGCAACGAACTCCAATAATGGATTTCAATCTCAAAGTAATCACATATTTAAACAAAATAAATATTTGTTTTAGCGTCAATTAAAAAAGTCCAAACTTTTGTAATTGAATTTTTAATAACTTTCATCGATTAACAATTTAAAAAAGAAGCAAATAAATATAGTAAACGTCATTATATAAAAACCAATTTTTTCCAAGGAATAAATTCTTTCTTCCTTATTTCAGAACTGATTTAAAATTATAACCTAGTTTTCTTCAATAAAAAATTTATCGCGTCAAAATAATTTCTCGGAAATCTCAAAATCCTTTCCAAAATTTATTTCGACAAGACATTTATTAGACGTATTTAATTTAAATTCTAAGTCCTAAGCAGCCTGGGAGAAAAAATGAAAGCATACGCAAGAAAAAAATCCAAAAGTAAAAATTAATATATACATGTATATGCGTTCAGCGAAAGGAAATATTGTGTAACGAAATATAATAAGACTTAAAATGTGTAATATGAATAGCCTCATTATATCAAGCTTCAAATAGTCACATGCATGCAAATAAAACAGATTAACATAATAAAACACTAGATGTTAAATGTCCTTTTATTGTTAGAGATTAATTACGTGTTTGCTTAGTAAACTTATTGCTGCCTATTTTCTTCAAAACTAAAAGTGGAGAATACATAATACGTTCTCTCATGCTTTTAGTGCTCTCTCAGAGACCTCCCAGAATATTTTTGTCGACTTTACAAAATTATCAGTCTGAAAACTGAAAATATTCTTTAAAAGTTAAAAGTTGAATTTATTATATTCAGTTACTGAACAAAAATATATTACCAAAATAATTGAGTAGAAATTTTTGAACAATTGTAAAAAGTTAATTATGATTGGTAATGTCAAATTGAAGTTTATTATACATTATATGTTGGATTTTGAAGAGATTTAAAAATTTAACATTAAATTAAAATTTAAAAATTAATATTTATAGGAACAAATGTACATTTGAAATAATATTTGTTTCTTTTAATTAATTTAAAATCTTTATAATAATATAAATATATAATATCTTGTCGAAATTACAAAAATGTAAGTCCAAAAACTAAAAACTAAAAACTCACTTTCTATTAAATCCAATTTCTAATTTAACTTCTTCGTTTAAAGAAATATTGAACCAAAAATATATTAAAATAATTAAATTGTAATAATTATATAACTGTAAAAGACATTAAATAAAAAAAGATAAAAGACAAAAATTTACTACCAAAATAATTGAATAGAAATTTTTTGCACAATCGTAAAAGTTAGTTATGATTAGTAATGTAATAAATATAAAGTTTAGAATACATTATACGTTTTCGATTCTGAAAAGATTTAAAAACTTTATATTAAATTAGCATTAGCAATTTAAAAATTTACAGGAACAAAAGTACTTTTATGAAATAATTTAATTTGAGAAACAAATATCAAGTCCTTATAATATCTTACATAAATAATATTTTGCCGAAATTAAAAACTGTACTTCCAAAACTGAAAACACATTTCTTATTAAATCTAACTTCTAATTTAACATTTAAAGACATAACGAATCAAAATATATCACTAAAATAATTGCGCTGTATTTCCCCTTGAATGAGTCTAGAGACTTACTGACCATTTCTCTGGTACGCCATGAGCGGCTCTCTCTGAACAGTGTGTAGGAAGCAGCACGCTTACATGTGCAGAAACTTTTGTGGTAGTCATCGAAAAACTTTACAGCAAAACAACTATAATAGCTGTCCTGAATATTTTTATTTTAAGAAAGAAAATTAAAGATATGAATAATCACCTGAATCAAAAAATATATCAATGAACACTCGCTTTAACGTTACAATGTATGCAAAGTTATTTTTCATAAAAGGTAAATAAATTAATAACTCACGCATTTCTCTTTATTAATAAAGTCCTTTCAAGTTGCTATACAATTCTAAGATTGCAACTTTAATACTTAATAAACCTGCAATTGAAACTATTTTTTTAATATTTCTATTGTATACATAATTTTTTATTCTTGTATCAATAAATTTTAAATGTTATTTTAATAATATCTACTTAAATTTTTAAAGAACAGAATGAATGATTATATATTCTATTTTTTGGCAGCCATTGCAAATATATTTTTATCGTTTGTCTTTTTATATTTAAATAAATAAATAAGTTAGAAAAAATAAATAACACATTTATATTTCGAGTCTACCTTTCAAAAATCTTTTCTATCAATATATTCAAAAGAGTCATCTTCGGATTATTACAAAATAAAATGTAAATAAAAAAAATGGCGGAATTATCGTTGCCGAACTTTTTTTTTTGCATGAGAAAATTCAGTTCATTAAAAAGTATTTATACGAAAAATAAACCAGAAATAGGGCAAACGGAAAAACCTTAAGTTTCAATTCGAAGCATACAGTGGAATAGCAAAGGCCTTATTATTTTCCCTTTCTTCCTCTAAAAAAATACTTTTTTGGTAAAAAAAACGTCTCTGTTGAAGATGCAAACACGAAACATTGAAAAAAATATATATATATAAATTCGGCCAAATGCATTTTCAAGGTAACTTGAAGAAGATATAAAAATAAATAAACAAACAAACACTCCAAGATTTCCGAAATCTTAAAAACGAAACTCTTTCTCGTTATATATTTCTTTTTCCTTCTTCATATGGCAACTTTTCCTCCTAAACTATGCATATATCTGTTATTTTCACACGCTCAACTAAATGTATCCATTCCAGAATTCTATACATTTATAGTTACATTTCAAAACGCATCCATATATACAAATATAAATATATATATATATACACTATCTGGAAGAAAGTGACGGACACCCCTCGAAAAGTAGAAAAGTCGATAATACAGCTGACACATGCGCAATAATAGGTATCACGTGTCCAGCCATATCCTATAAATACTCTGTGGAGTCGACTAGAGTTGTTTTTTGTCAAGATGCCACCACGGGAAGAGTTGTCTGAGTTCGAGAAAGGTGTGTTGGTTGGATTGCATCTGCCAAGGTGTCAATTGGGGAGATATCCCATCTCCGTAACTGCTCAAAATTAACTGTAGCACATGTTGTGTGTCGCCACAAGACTGAAGGACACTGTCAGAACAAAACCCGAACTGGACGACCTACAGTTCTCCCCAGCAGGGACCGGCGGATGCTCGGCAGGGAGATTCGAAGTAACCGTCAAACATCCATGGATAACATCGCTAATGAGTTTTAGACAAGCCACAGGTGTGGCCGTTTCGACCAAGACTCTTCGTATCGAGGCCCATAAGTTAGGTTACACTGGACGTTCGGCGGCCCATGCTTCCTTTGATTACGAAAACCAACAAGAAAAGCGCGCCTTCGATGGGCCAAAGACCACCGTACTTTGGACTCTGGATGACTGGAAACGCGTCCTTTGGAGTGACGAGTCACGATTTACCCTTTTCCGTTCCGATGGACGTGTTTGTACGACGTTTACCAGGAGAACGCCTTTTGCCCGAGTGTGTCTCGGCCCAACTGTAAAGCTTGGTGGAGGAGGATTGATGGTATGGGCCTGTTTCTCCTGGTATGGGGGCTGGCCCACTGGTGAAGGTTGATACCAGTTGCGATGAATGCCGATAGATACTGTGATATTCTCGACAATCATGTCCTTCCTACCTACGTACGGTATGGATGATTTGCTGGGATGACAACGCAGCATGCCATGTTGCAAGCAGGACTCTTGATTGGTATGTGAACAACAACGTTAAACGCATGGAGTGCCGGCGCAGAGCCCTGATCTTAACCCTATTGAACATCTCTGGGACGAATTGGACCGTCGGTTGAGGGCCTGCCCCCCACCCCAAAAGCAAGCCTGAACTATGGAACTTCCTGTTAAACATTTGGAAGGAAATTCCTCTTGCCACTATGGCTAATTTAGTGGAAAGCATGCCCAGAAGAGTTGCAGCTGTGATCGAAGCCAAGGAGGCCCTACCTCCTATTAATTTTAATAAATATGGGTTTATGTCGTTATAGTGTCGTGTCCCGTCACTTTCTTCCACATAGTGTATATATATATATATATATATATATATATATATATATGTGTGTGTGTAAAAATTTTGGAAAAAAAAATCTGTGCATTCCTATCCTTATACATAGACTAAAAGGATCGGAACTTTAGCGAATATTTTTTTTTTTGCCGAATAAACGACTGTCGTATCGTCCCCCTATATTCTTTCCCGAATAAACTTATCACTTAAATATTCTATTGTTTAGGTGTGAAGTTTGATCCTTCTTTCTTCTTCCTGGTGTGAATAAACAAAATATTTGAGAGGAAGTACTATAAACACCCATTTTTTTTCCTGCTTTATCAGCTAGACACAGATACCCAAAGTACCCCCGTGACGTCAAAATATACTTCCCATCCCGCCAGAATTTTGCTTTCTTAAGAAACTGAAAAAGAATTATTTATTTTGGTTGATTTTTTTAATGTTGCCTTTTAAAATAAGCCATATTATTTAAAAGATATCGTTTGGTTTTTATAAATACGTTTCAAATGACGTTCGAGATAAATATTTTTATAAATAAAAACGAATAATATAAAATTACTAATTTTTTTGTACGAATTTAATGTTCCAGATAAATATTTTAAAAATGAAAACGAATAAAAATAATTTTTACTAATTTTTTTTGTACGAATTTAATGTTCGAGATAAATATTTAATGGGATAATAAATTAAAATAAGTAGTGCAGATTGGCTGTAACTGGCTGTAGTTGGGTTAAGATACTTGAGACACAGTTTGGAGAACTCACAACTTTATTGGCACCCGCACAAACACCACACACATACAATTAGAGACATACAATATCTAAAACATTTAAAGACAGATAATCATAGATTAATGGAATGACTCCACTTCTAAGCCGAAACCCCGATACTTTTCTACGCACAGGGAGCACAAAATATACCTCTCCGGATGAGAGTCTGTAGGCCACCTAATATGCAGGGTTACGCTAAATATTCTTCTTATCGGTATGAGAGACTGTAGACTAATTAAACGTTTCTCAGTGGGAGTGCAAGTTACTCTCTACTTCCTTTTGTATGAGAGTGTCGACACCTATTGACCATTTCTCTTGACGCCACTGGTGGAAACCCTTGCCAGTGTACTGGAGTATGCACGTTTACATCTGTAGAAAATTTTGCGATGATCATGGAAGACTTTACAGTAAAAGAAATATAATAGGGGTCCTTAGTATTTTATTTTTTAGAAGAAAAAGTAGAAATATCTTATAAAACAATGAATAATCACTTTAACTCTTTGTTAAATCGCCTTCAAGTTATTTTCTATAGAAAAATGTAAATAAATTAATAACTCGAGTATTTATTTTTATTAATAAATCATTTCAAGTTATTATATAATTTTGAAATTTCTACTTTCACACCTAAAAAACCTGCAGTTAACACTATTTTTCAACATTTCTTGTATATACATAATTTTTATTCTTGTATAAGTAAATTTGAAATAATATTTTAATAATATCTATTTTAATCTTCAAAGAACAAAATGAATGGCAATATAGTTCTATTTTTGGCAGCCATTGTAAATATATTTTTTAACTTTTTGTTTTTTACTTTACTTTAAATTTCTACTTTCACACATAAAAAACCTGCAGTTAACACTATTTTTCAACATTTCTTGTATATATATAATTTTTTATTCTTCTATAAGTAAATTTGAAATAATATTTTAATAATATCTATTTTAATCTTCAAAAAGAACAAAATGAATGGCTATATAGTTCTATTTTTTGACAGCCATTGTAAATATATTTTTTTATCTTTTGTCTTTTATATTTAAGCAAATAAATATGTTAGAAAAATAAATCTTATCACATTTATCTTCACAGTAAAATCTTAAAAAAACTTTTCTATTAATATCTCCAAAAACGAGTCAACTTGGGATTATTACAAAAATAAAAATATATATAAAAAAAAAAAATGGCAGATTTATCGTTGCGGAACTGTTTGGCCTGAGAAAATTCAGTTCATTAAAAGTATTTATACGAAATATAAACCCGAAAAGTGCAAACGAAAAAACCTTAAGTTTTAAATTCGAAGCATACAGCGGAATAGCAAAGACCTTATTATCCTTTTTACCTTCAAAAAATTTTTTTTTGTTAAAAAATGTTTCTGTCGAAGATGCAAACACGAACCTTGGAAAAAAAAGATATATATTCGGCCAAAATGCATTTTCAAGGTAACTTGAAGAAGGTATAAAAATAAATAAGCAAACAAAAGAAACACCCAAGATTTCGAAATCTTAAACGAAACTCTTTCACATTATATATTTCCTTTCCTTCTTCATATGGTAACTTTTTTGGGGAAAAAACAACATTTCAACTTTTCCTCCTTAACTATGCATATATCTGTTATTACCACACGCACGACTAAATGTATCCATTCTAGAATTCTATATATTTATAGTTATATTTCAAACGCATTCACATACACAAATATAAATATATATATATAAATGTTAGGAATTTTAGAAAAAAAAAAAAATCTGTACATTCCTATCCTTATACAGAGACTAAAAAGAATCGGAACTTTAGAGAATACTTTTTTCGCCGAATAAGAGATTGTCGTATCGTCCCCCTATATATTCTTTCCAGAATAAATTTGTCACTTAAATATTCTATTCTTTAGGAGTTAGTTGCTTGATCCCTTTTCTTCCGGGTGAATAAAACAAAAATATTTTGGAGAAAATACTATAAACACCCTTTTTTTTTTTTCCTCGCTTATCAGCTAGATACAGATACCCAAAGTACCTCGTGTGACGTCAAAATATTTTTTCCAGCCCGCCAGAATTTTTGCTTTCTTATGCAACTGAAATGAGAATTCTTTTGTTTGTTGATTTTTTGATGTCTCCATTTAAAAGTCAAATGATTTAAGAAATATCGTTTGTTTTTAATAAATACATTTCAAATGATGTTCGAGATAAATATTTTTAAAAAAAATAAAAACGAATAAAATAAAAATTATTTTAATTTTTTTGTACTAATTTAATGTTCGAGATAAATATTTGATGTGATTATAAATTAAAATAAGTAGTGTGCATGTAGGACTGTAACTGGGTGTGGTTGGGTGAGATACTTGACGTACAGGTTGGAGAACTCACAGCTTTATCGGCACACGCACAAACACCACACACATATAATTAGAGACATTCAATATTTAACATATTTAAATACAGACAATTAAAGATTCGTGTAAGGACTACACTTCTAAGCCGAAATCCCGATACTAGGCTACGCGTGGGGAGGCGCGTATTATACCTCTCCATGTGAGAATCTGTAGGCCAACTAACACGCAGGGTTGCGCAAAAATATACTTTCTATCGATATGAGAGACTTTAGATTAATATTTAAACTAACTAAATGTTCCTCAGCGGAAAAACAAGTTGCGCTGTACTTCCTGCCGGGTGAGAGTCTGGAGACCTATTGAACGCCACAGAGGGCGCTCTTTCCAGTGTGTAGGAAGAAGCAGGGTTACATCTGTAGATAATTTAACGGTGGTTAGCGAAGACCTCATAACAAAAAACTATAATATCACATTTATATTCACAGTAAAATTTTTTTAAAATAACTTTTCTATTAATATCTCCAAAAGAATCGTCTTCGGATTCTTACAAAATAAAATATATTACGAAAAAAAATGGCGGATTTATCGTTGCGGAATTTTTTTGTATGAGAATAATAGTATCTATTTAAGTCTTTAAAGAATAGAATGAATGGCTATATAGTTCAATTTTTGGCAGCCATTGTAAATATATTTTTATCGTTTGTCGTTTTATATTTAAGCAAAGAAATAAGCTAGAAAAATAAATATCACATTTATATTCACAGTGGAACTTAAATAAAAAACTTATCTATTAATATCTCCAAAAAGAGTCATCTTCGGATTATTAAAAAAGAAAATATTTAAAAAATGGCTGATGCATCGTTGCGGAACTTTTTTTTTCATGAGAAAATGTAGTTCATTAAAAAGTATTTATACGAAAAATAAACCATAAAAGTGCAAACGGAAAAACCTTAAGTTTCAATTCGAAGCATACAGTGAATAGCAAAGGGCTTATTACATTTTCTTCCTATAAAAAAAATATACTTTTATTTTTAGTTAAAAAATGTCTCTATTGAAGATGCAAACACGACCTTGGAAAAAAAATATATATTCGGCCAAAATGCATTTTCAAGGTAACTTTAAGAAAATATAAAAAATAAATAAACAAACAAACAAACACTCCGGAATTTCCGAAATCTTAAAAACGAAACTCTTTCTCGTTATATATTTCTTTTACTTCTTCATATGGCAACTTTTTCGGGAAAAAAACATTTCAACTTTTTCTTCTAAACTATGCATATATCTGTTATTTCCACACGTCCAACTAAATGTATCCATTCCTGAATTCTATATATTTATAGTTATATTTCAAAAGCCTTCGCATATACAAATACAAATATATATATATATTATTGTAAACTAAAATCAAATATATTTTTAGAAAACTAAAATCTGTGCATTCCTATCCTTATACATAGACTAAAAGAATCGGAACTTTAGCGAATATTTTTTTTTTGCCGAATAAACGACTGTCGTATCGTCCCCCTATATATTCTTTCCCGAATAAACTTGTCACTTAAATATTCTATTCTTTAGGTGATCCTTTCTTCTTCCTGGTGTGAATAAAACAAAATATTTTGGAGAAAGTACTATAAACACCCAGTTTTTTTCCTGCTTTATCAGCTAGACACAGATACCCAAAGTACCCCGTGTGACGTCAAAATATACTTCCCGCCCCGCCTGAATTTTGCTTTCTTAAGCAACTGAAGTGAGAATTCTTTTTATCTTTGTTGACTTTTGATGTTTTCATTTAAAAAAAGTCAAATGATATTAAAAAAAAAATCGTTTGTTTTTTATAAATACATTTCAAGTGATGTTCGAGATAAATATTTTTAAAAATCAAAACGAATGAAATAAAATTACTAATTTTTGTACTAATTGAATGTTCGAGATAAATATTTGATTTGATAATAAATTAAAATAAGTAGTGTGCATGTTGAATTGTAACTTGATGTGGTTGGATCGAGATACATGAGGTAGAGGTTGGAGAACTCACAGCGTTATTGACACACGCACAAACACCACACGCGTGCAATAAGAGACATACAATATTTAGCACATTTAAAGACAGATAATTTTAGATTCCTGAAAGGACTCCACTTCTAAGCCGAAAATCCATATATTTAGCTACGAGCAGGGTATGCGCAACTAATACGCCGGGTTGCGCTAAATGTAATAACTATCGGGATGAGAGGCTTTAGACCAATTAAACCTTTCTCAGCGGAAGCGGCTTTACTTCCTCGCGGGTGAGAATCTGGAGACCTATTGACCATTTCTCTTGAACGCCAAGGGGGGAACTCTTGCCAGTGTGCAGAATAAGCACGGTTACATTTATAGAAAATTATGCTGTGGAAAATTATGTTATGCTTATGTAAATAAATTAATAACTCACGTATTTCTTTTCATTAACAAGTAATGTTGTTATATAATTCTATAATAACAACTGTACTTATATATAATCTTAATATACAATCTAACTTGCATCTTTAATACTTCACATAATAATAATCTGCAAATAAATCTTGTTTCGATATTTCTTTTATATATATATTTTTATTCTTGAATAAATAAATTTGAAATGTTATTTTAATAATATCTATTTGAATTTTTAAAGAACAGAATGAATGGTTATATATTCTATTTTTTGGCAATCATTGTATATCTTCCTCGTTTGTCTTTTTATTTTTAAGCAAATAAAAAAATCAGAAATATAAATATCACATTTATATTCACAATAAACAACATTTCAAAAAAATTTTTCTATTAATATCTCCAAAAGAGTCATCTTCGGATTATTCGGCAGATTTATCTTTGAGGAACTTTTTTGCATGAAGAAAATTCAGTTCATTAAAAAGCATTTATACGAAAAATAAACCCAAAAAGTGCAAACAAAAAAATACCTTAAGTTTCAAAGTCAAAGCATACAGTGAAATAGCAAAGCCCTTATTATCCTTTCTTCCTCTAAAAATACTTTTTTATGTTAAAAAAAACGTATCTATTGAAGATGCAAACACGATCCTTGGAAAAAAAATATATATTCGGCCAAAATGAATTTTATGGTAACTCGAAGAAGATATAAAAATAAATAAACTAACAAACAAACAAACACTCCAAAATTTTTGAAATCTTAAAAACGAAAATTTCTCATTATATATTTCTTTTCTTCTTCTTCATACGGCAACTTTTTCTTGGAAAAAAAAAGCATTTCAACTTTTTCCTCCTGAACTATGCATATATATGTTATTTCCATACGCCCAACTAAATGTATCCATTCCTGAATTCTATATATTTTTAGTTACACTTCAAACGCATCCATATATACAAATATAAATATATATATATAAACGTTAGTATTTTTTTGGAAAAATAAATCTGTGCATTTCTTTTCTTATACATAGACTAAAAAGAATCGGAACTTTAGCGAATATTTTTTTCGCCGAATAAGCGATTGTCGTATCGTCCCCTATATATTCTTTCCCGAATAAACTTGTCACTTAAATATTCTATTCTTTAGGACTTAAGCTTGATCCTTTCTTTTTCCTGGTGTGAATAAAACAAAATATTTTGGAGAAAGTACTATAAACACCCATTTTTTCCCCTGCGTTATCAGCTAGACACAGATACCCAAAGTACCTCATGTAACGTTAAAATATACTTCCCCTCCCGCCAGAATTTTGCCTTCGTAAGCAACTGAAAAGAGAATTCTTTTATTTTTGTTGATTTTTTGATGTTGCCATTTTAAAAAGTCAAATGATTTGAAAAATTCGTTTGTTTTTAATAAATACGTTCCAAATTATGTTCGAGATAAATATTTTTAAAAATAAAAAAATGAATTAAAATAAAATTACTAATTTTTTTACGAATTTAAAAGTGATAATCCTTTTTTTTTTATTTTTAAAATTTTAAGACAAGAAGTGCTTTAAATTTGATTCCAATAGTCACGCATTTAAAACTATAAGATGGAGTAGTTATTAAACAAGAGATAAATTTAGCTCCAGTTTAGATAAAATATACTTCCTGCCAGAAATTTACTGTTTTAAGCATCTTAAAAGAGAATTATTTATTTGTTGATTTTTTTGATGTTGTCATTTTAAAAAAGTCAAATGATTAAAAAAATATCGTTTGTTTTTAATAAATACATTTCAAATATTGTTCGAGATAAATATTTTGAAAAATAAAAACGAATAAAGCTAAATTACTAATTTTTTGTTGTACGAATTTAAAGTGATTGTCCTTTTTTATTTATGGGCAGATTTTAAGACAAGAGTTGTTTTAAATTTGATTCGAATAGTCACGCATTTAAATCTATTAGATGGCAGCAGTTGTTAAACATGCCTTAAATTTAGCTCTAGTTTTAGTTAAAATATATTTCCCGCAAGAATTTTACTTTCTTAAGCAACTGAAAAGACTCTTTTTTTTTTTGTTAATTTTTTTGATATTGCCATTTAAAAAAATCAAATTTATTAAAAAATATCATTTGTTTTAATAAATACATTTCAAATAATGTTCGAGATAAATATTTTGAAAAATAAAAAATAAATAAAAAACTACTAATTTTTTTTGTACAAATTTAAAGTTATTGTCCCTTTTTATTTACGTGAAAAGTTAAATTGTTTTTTAATTCGATTCGAATAATATATCACATTTAAAACTACACTCTTGTCCATAAATTAAGGATAATGAAGTTCAGGCAAAGAAAGAGACAGAAGCAAAACAAATTTGACTTATTGGTAAGTCTATTTATTAAACAAAAGGTAAAGAGCAAAAAAGATGCTATATGTTGGACATAATTAATAAAAATTGCGATTTTTACTCCCTGAGCAAATTTAAAAAAGAACTATTTATAAAAACCAGTATAACATGGTTAGTATGACGGTTAATATGGAGTATGTCTCCCGGACGATGCAATACAGGTCTTACAACGCCTTGGCCTGCTGAGTATCAAATTATCAATCTGATCTTGGGGAATATTACACCACTCATCAAGCAATGCCCTCCGAAGTTCCGGTTGACAGGTGGGAGGGGGTTGACGGGCTGCAATTCGCGGGCCAAGCATATCCCACACATGCTCTATTGGATTCAAGTCCGGTGAGTATGCTGGCCAATCCATACGGGTGATATCCTCCAATTGAAGGCATTCGTCTACAATGTTTGCACGGTGAGGACGGGCGTTGTCATCCATAAACAGTAATTCAGCACCCATGGCGCCCCGAAACAAACGTACATGTTGTTCCAGAATGACATCCCGATAGATGCTGCCTGTCATCGTTACACTCTGAACATGCAGGTCAGTTCTGGAACCAAGAATAATTCCTCCCCAAACTAGCCATCCTGCACCACCGTAACGGTGTCGTTCAATGGTGTTCTCTTGGTGGTAACGGGTACCTGGCGCTCTCCATATGAAAGTCCGGCGAGAATCAGACTGCAAACTAAACCTGGACTCGTCGGAAAACATCACACAAGACCACTGTTGCGGTGTCCGCAATGCATGCTCTCTACCCAGGTTAATTGCAGGCGACAGTGAGTTGCGGTAAGTGGAACACATCTGACAGCCTACGAGCATATAGACCAATGTGCCCTAAGCGTCTGTACACAGTCTGCCTTGAAACTGTCGTACCGGTAGCTGAAGAGAGCTGACGAGACAGGTCTGATGCTGTGCTTCGTCTGTTTCTTTTGGTAGTAACTGCTAAATACCGGTCCTCATTCGGCGTTGTAACTCGGGGGCGACCTGTGCTATAACATCTACTCACATTACCATCATCTTGGAATCGTTGCCAAAGCCCGAGATGACACTGTGGGCGATTCCACGTTCCTCGGATACTTCCAGCTGGGTACGTCCATATTCCAGTCGTCCGATAATTCTACCACGTAAAAATCATCCAAATGCTTCCTTTGTGCCATAACTATGCGGTTATTGGATTGAAAGGCTTTAAAGCGCTTGTGAACAATTTTACTTCTTTTGCCACCATTCCTTATATACCCCTCTCTTACACTCTCGTCATTGTGCAGTACTATCCGCGCCATCTGGTGGTTTTCTGTAATTTGCATATTCTTCTTCAAGATGTGTGTGATAATTCTACAGGTGAAATTTTATTTTAGAGTTCAATTTTCTGTGTGATTCTGAATTATCCTTAATTTATGGACAAG